>CAJQZJ010000073.1:38565-61735 GCA_907164525.1 Lophiomys imhausi
TGTGTGTGTGTGTGTGTGTGTGTGTGTGTGTGTGTGTGTGTGTGTGTACCAGCATTACAAAATGTAGCCTTTAATAAAACCTTGACCCAAATGCCAGTAACTTTTCAGAAAAGAATTTGGGTGGGAGAAGAAACCTATCTCACTTAGGAAGAAAAATAACAACTATCTTTTTCCCAATCTTCAACACATACAATTTAAACATGTATAGTTGCTGTAACCCTTTAAACAATTCCTATGTATTGGAGCAAGAACAAGGTCTAATAACATTTATATTTTAGACACTGTGTCAAGGCTTTACATAAAAATACCATCCATCCTACTCCCCCCTAAGTTTCTAAAATATCACCTACTTTCCTCAACATCTGCAGCCATCCAGGAATTTTTAGGAAACTTTTGTGCATGATCTTAATTCCTAATCCCTGGCTCTTCGGGCCGAGTGACAAAAGATGAAAACCACCACTAGTGATGGCTCACTTGAAATCAGAAGGAAACCCTGGCTCAATTAGTCTCATATGATGAAAGCAGTGCTGCATCCACTGGCTCCATGCAGGAGGGGCCCATGAAGGACCTCATCATCCAGTCCTCTATACATTCCAGGTGACAGAGGGGCAGGCACAGCAGACATCGGATCCGGTCCCCACACACAAAGTCCATCATACAGATCACACACCCTCGGACCTTCTTTTGTTCTGATCCATCTCTTCCAGGGATGTCCTGAACTCCTTTAGGCAGATGCTGTCTGTATAAGGCCTCCTCTTGGAGCTATTCTAATTCTTTCCTCTTCAGTCAGCTGAGGTGCTAGCAGTGTCTGGCTGGGTGTTGGATGATAGAGGGGAACTGGAACTTGTTCCTGATGGGGCAGCAGTGGCGGGGGCCAGAAGGAGGACGGCCGGGCCTACGAGAACTGTTCTTGTTGGATAAATGTAAGAATGAAAATGAAGAATTTTGTTTCCTTCAAAAGACTGATCGTATTTATCTGATATTACAAGTAACACTCGGTCTTTTTCATTAGGTAAACCAATGAACTATGAAGGCACTCTAAGATCATCATTTCCCAACATAGAGCTAAAAAAGACAAGACTTTTAAGATCTATTTTTCATACATTTATCTGAAGAGATAGTGTGTCATACCCAACATTTTCCCAGTCTTATAGTTTCCTTATCAGTATGTATAACAGTATAAATTAATTTGTATAACTGTAATATTTAACTAAGTGTATAAAAATGGATAGTTAGTCCTTTAACGGGTATATTTCATATTAATAAAATTAAAGATTGCAAATCTTTCTGTAAATTTTTTGGAGAAATTTATGGTTTTTAAAGGAATTTTCATAAAATTGGTATTTTTAAGTGAGTACAGCTTTGATATAGAACTGTTCAAAAAGATAAAATAAAGTATAATTATAATCTTTGTATATATTTTCTAGCTTCTCTGAAATTGAAGTGTTATTTTTCATACGCTTGAATCTTACAAAAAACACACATTATATAAATTTCTATGTCTTTAATAGAGTTCCTATTTATAATCTCATTTCTCTATTTTGAATTACTTTTAATACAACACCAGTTTTGCTTATTAACATCTTTTTAATTTTAGTAGCATTACAGTTATGGATTTTATAGTATCAATTGAATTTATTAAAACTTTCAGAAATATTGCTGATGGTATATTTGAACAAATATCACAAAAAACCAACACCTGACAAGTATGTAAAATAATACATGTTAATTATCTTTATTTAGCCATTCTACACTATATATATATATATATATATATATATATATATACATGTATATGTGCATGAGTACTCAGTCCTTAGTGGGACATTTTTATCATGTTCTCCACAATATGATTCAGGAAATATCTCAAAAGAGAAGACACGAAGAATCTAAAAGTTAAAGGGCGGGTATGATTACTTCTGGACATGATATGGCCTTTTCACTTATGATTTCACAGCATCTGTAATTCCCTACAGGAAACCTAAACTAGACAAAACACATAAGTATTACATCATGGAGCAGGATCTCATGAGGTCCCACTGCTAAATGAGGAGATACTGACAGTTGATACCAGCTGGCAGGGGGATAGTCATTTTTCTTTGTGTATATTGCCAATAGTAGGTTGCCCTTCCTCCAATGGATGACTCTATAATCATTCATATAGAGGAAGCACTTATTTGATTCAGTGCAATATAAAATTTAAAAATCAAATTGGGGACTGTCCAGGCAGCCAGTTGTCTGTCATTTCTTAGTTTTGGAAGCTGCTGGCTCTGTACTTCCTGTATAATCAGATATATTCATCCTTCTCAGGTCTCTGATGTGGTTGAAGACTAGATAGTTATAGTCTCACAGTTAAAATTTAAGTTGTTTAGGAATTAAAAGGATGTTCTACGTCTATGAAGATGTTTTTAAGTTGGTAATGAAAGTTAGGATGGAAAATGAGTTAGGTATAGAATGTTAAACTCATGGAGATAGATGAATAATAGAATATTAATATCAGTTGCCAAATATGCATGGACTGGCCATTGGGAAATTGTGTTATACCTTATAATTTTCTTAATTGTGGCCTAGTTATTCAAAAAAAGAATTATGAGTTCTGGGAGAAGGGGGAGAGGGTAGGAGGGGTGGGCCCAGGAGGAGTGGAGGGAGGGAACTGTGATGGACATATAACTTGAAGTAACAAACTTTTTTTTTTTTTTGGTTTTTCGACACAGGGTTTCTCTGTGTAACAGCTCTGGCTGTCCTGGACTCTCTGCAGTCCAGGCCTGGCCTTGAACTCACAGCGATCTGCCTGCCTCTGCCTCCCAAGTGCTGGGATTAAAGGCACGCGCCACCATGCCCGGCTACAAACATTTTTTTTTAAAAAATTAAAAATCTATAAAAATCTGACATAAATTTGGAAAGTAACATGATTGGGAGAGCTCATTAATGAAAATTGTGGGTAGATATGATCATTGTATGTAATATATTTGTAGTCTGTATTTTTTTACTGTTGCTGTAATCACCCTGACCAAAAGTAACTTGGAAAGGAATGGGTTTATTCACCTTCCACTTATGGTCACAGTCCATCACTAAGAGAAGTCAAGGCAGGAACTCAATGCAGGAACATGAAAGCAACCCAGTTTGTTATTTCATATAGTACAGAGAGCTGACTCCCAGCCAATGAAGTACAGCAGAAACCATGAAGGAACTGTGCTTTCTGGCTGGATCTCTAGCTCTCTCAGGCCCATGCTCAGTTATCTTCCTTGTAAAGCTGAGGATCATCTACCTAGGGAATATTATCACAGTGGAGAAGCCCACAGATGAAACCATTAAATATAATTTAGTAATATAGACTCCCTTTTCAGGTGATAATAGCTATATTGGGCTGAGAGTAATTAATAGTTATAACAACATATATAATATTCTCTAATAAAGTAAAATAAAATATGTAATATACAGTATATGACATTCACCAAAAATTTTAAAAATGATTAGAAAATCCATAATAAAATAGAGAAATGAAAAGATGAAATACTTTTTAAACATCAGCCAAAACAAGTAATTATTGAAAAATGACTAGGACATCAATTGTGGTTTTAATATGTACAAAAGGATGGCTACCAAGAATTATGTTAGAAAAAATGAATGAAGAATTATGTCTTCGAATTATGTTGTATATGCTATATTGAAGTTGAATGCCTTTTAATTTTGTATATCAATAGATATTTACTTCTAAAATATTTACCTTAATTATTAAGAGAATCTAGGAAACATTTCCAGAAGGTATAATTTTTCTTTGTTGTTCATGTATAAAATTATATTTGAGTTTTTTTGCCTTTGACCTCTATTCCATAGTCTATCTAAAATCACTGGTTAATTATAAGTGTATTTATTGTTTATTTCAAGTTTTTCACATTACTAATATAAACAACTTTCCTTCTTTGATTATTATAGCATTTTTTGTGTACTTCATCATTTACTATCCTCCATAAGAGCATCCTTACAGTGTTGAATTTCTATACACACAGAAGGGTAACTTTTCTCACAACCAATTTTTTTTCACTTTCTGTACAAGAGATGCTATGTATCCATCAAATCATTTCTCTCTCCATCTTTCTCTATAAACAACTAAAAATTCTTTTCCAAATTCTCTTTTGCATCTCTGTTGAGGATATATATCTAGATTCAGGAGAAGGGATAGGGACACAATTGATTTAAAACTCTCCAACATGTGGCTTTAAAAATCTGCAGCTGCTTACCTTTTCCCTAGATGCTGGAAGTCATAAACTATATATATCAGATAGAGCACTGAGTAATCTGGAGAAATATCAGACAAAATGTGTAGGGTCCATGTGGAAGGGTTCAAGAAGGTTTAGAGGATAAGAGAAAAGTGATGAGAATTATTTTTTTGTTAAAAATACTTACATAGTATAAAAATATGTACTATATAAAATAATTACATTTCTTTTAAAGTAAAAAATAATGTTTTAATATATTTCTTATTACAAAAGTCATATGATACTTATCACATAGACTTCTCACATATGGTTCATTCGTTTTAAATTTAATGCATTTATCCTAATTATATTTTTGAGACAAGTTTTCTCTATATAACAAAACCTTGCCTTGAAGTCATACATGGTCATACAGCTACCATTCAGCTGAATGCTGGCTGGCATTGGAGATGTGAACCATAATGGCCAACAGAATTGTTTTAATTCTTAAGTAACACATGTAGCTAAGTCAGGTGTTTTTCATCTTATGGTATAAATTCTAAATGCTATTAAATTTCACTGAATCTCACAAATTGAGATATCCCATGTCATCATTATTCTAACCTATGCAATTTATAATTTTATTAAATTTTCCATAGCAAAGATTTCTATAATTTTAAATAGCACATTTAGAGTATTCTTAAATTTGTATTAAATTATGTTCAGAATATATACTATCTTTTCCCAATTATTGCTACAAGATGTGATTAACTGATGCAAATGAAAGTCATTTTCATGGACCTTCCTGTGCTATGTCTATGTCTCAATTTTTCTCAAGCCCATGCACTCCTACATAGGAGAGGAAGAAGGATACAGAAAAGGAAAAGTAGGAAGTCCCTGGGTCTAACCTCCAAAACCCATTAAACAGGACCATTTATCAGCTTGTAATCTCTTCCCCTAAATATCAGAGTTTTCAGTTATCCTTCAAATAACCAAAAAGAAGGGCGGAGAAACACCCTCCCCACCCTCTGGGCATGGGACATCGCTCTCTTAAAGTGACTTCCTGCTGATTTGGGTCATAGTAGACCTGTTTGGGGCCCGAACCAAAATGGAAAAATGGTTAACAATGTTAGTACAATCCTTTTATGTTCAGTCCTTCTGTTCTCAGCTGTTTAGATGACCTAAGGAGTTTGTAGGCAGAAGCTGATCTTGCAGGCTTCACTGAGGTTCCGGCCAGGGCATTGTGTAGAGCTGAATGGTCCCAGTGACATTGGATTGCCCTGGTTGCAGGCCCCCGATGGAGACAGCTATTGAGGAAGTCTGCCAGGCTGAATCAACTGGGTCACTGGTCCTCCTTGGTGCCTGATTCTGCTCTCTGCTGAGGTTTCTGCTGTCCAGCCGTCCCCGGGCTCCCCGAATTGACGCTTCGATTCTCCTGGAAAGATAAGAACAGAGCCCTGCCCCAATCCCAACCCTGGGACAATTACCCTCTTTTTTTTTGGGGGGGGGGGGCTAGGTAATACTTCTCCCGAAGCAAATTTGGCCTTCCGACAACATACAAAGCGTTATCTTTCAATCCGGGTTAAAGAAGAAATCATTCTGTCACCTTGGAGCTAAACCAGCTCTAGTGTATATATTTTGAGATCCCAAAGGACAATCTGCCTGCATCGAGAAGGCCTTTTGTAAGTAGCCTCCAAACCTAGGTCCCTCCAAATCCCATGTGTGTGTCTCTGAACTCTAATTATTGGGATCAGAGACCTGTGGTTCCCATCTGAAGGGATCAAAGATGTGTTCCACCACTCCTGGATCGAAGTCTTTCTCTATTTAGAGTTTGCCCTGCATCAGGCTGACCCTGAGCTCCAAGATCTGCCCGTTTCTGTCTCCAGTGTGCTGGGACCAAGGGTGTACTCTTCTTGAATGGTGGGACCAAGGGTGTGCACCCTCACCACTCCGCTCCGTATGACTCCAGAATACATAAGACCACCAACTCTACAGAGCCCCCCCCCCCGTCTCCGCTGAAGTCAAAGGCATGGGCCAACACCACAATTTTCTTGTATTTTACCTTAGCTCCACGTCTTCTCGACACCTGGAGGTCTGCAAAACCAGGCCGAACGGCTGTATCCTCTATTCCACTCACAGTGTTTCAGCCCTGCCACCTGCCCTTTTTTTTTTTTTTAGTTAATAAATTTATTTGTTTGTTGCTTCAGGTTACATCCTTATCATTTCTTAGTTTTGGAAGCTGCAGGCCCTGCACTTCCTATATAAGCAGATATATTTATCCCTCTCAGGTCTCTGAGGTGGTTGAAGAATAGACAGCTAGAGTCTCATAGTTAAATTTTGAGTTGTTTAGGAATCAAGAGGGTGTTATAGATCTAAGAAGATACTTTTAAAATTGTGTTGCAAGTTAGTATGAATGTTGAGTCAGATATAGACCTTTAAACTCATGGAGATGGTTAGATAGTAGAATGTTAAAGTCAGAGGCCAAATATGTATAAACTGGGCATTGGGAAGGTATACTGGGCCATTTAACTCTCATAAATGTGGCATATTTATATCTGTTGTTTTGTATAGTATTTACTGTTATAAGAGAAGGAACCATCTGTTGGACTGAAAGGGGAAGCTACTGGGGGAAGAGGGTGGAAGGGCGGGATAGGAAGGGGGAATAGGGAAGGGTTTGTGACTGAGATGTAACTTGAAGAAAAAAAATAAAGTATTTAAAAAAAAGAAAGTCATTTTCAGACTTCATAAATAACTCTTTTGTGACAAAAATGGCAGGATAGTTTAAATGGTCACATACAGTACACTATATAGTCTACCATATGTATGCTTATGATATTGATATTTAAGAATTTTTCAAAAATAATGATATGACATTAAAAAAGCTATATTAGTTAGAAACATTCTCTTTGAAAGGGACAGGTAACCGTGACCTCTACAGGAAAATCTAGGAACAAGAAATTAAGACAGATGGTTAGAGTATGTCCACAGTCAAGAGCATAGAGAATTGAATGTGTACATAATCATTTGCTTATGTGTCTATCACCAACACAGTTTTACAGTTCAAGACTACTTACCTACAAAATCGTGCCACACATAGTGAGTTGACCGTGGTCTTACCACATCAAATAACGATAAAAACCATCCTGCACATACACACCCATAGGCCAAGCTTATATAGACAATTAAGTATCTCTTCCTAGGTGATTGTAGGTTGAATCAAGTTGACAGTTAAAAAAGGCAATCATCAAAGGTGACAATAGAATTTCTGTTTCTGGACAATGTAGTCTCCCACAACTATTAAACTCTCTTATTAATGCAAAAGGAGCCATAGAAAATACAAAATGAATGAACAGGGTTGTGCTTCAATGAAATTTTATTTCCAAATCATGTAGCTAGACTGTTGATAGTTTGTCAACTACTGCTGTAGAGGGAAATATTGGAAAACATATAAAGTTCTGTTACATGCTGATGGCTTCTTGCTGGATTAAGTGAAGGTTTAAAAAACTGAAATCATGCTGACTTAGTAAAGTGGTGGTTGTAGGTTCCCCTCCAAGTTCCATGACCTCATAGTCCCAGCCAGTTGACTAGGCCTTACACACACCTCTTTACTAAATCAACATAATTATTAACTACATTCTAGATATTTACAGGTGTACACACAGATAACTGTAGCTTTCATTCCTCGTCACTAAAACTTCTTTTTGTAACAGAGAGAGACCATTAGAGAAAGCCACAACCAATCAAACTGCAGGAAACAAGTGATTGTATGATACTCAGCTCCTAATGTTGCATATAAAACACAGCTCCTGCACCTAAGATTCAGGGAATATTACAGAAGATGGGGAAGAAATATTCTAAGAGTCAGAGTGACAGGAAGTCTTCTATGACATTATGTGCCCTAGAAATGTTAGGGAGGCTGAACTCACAAACTCTTAACAACATGGCTACCCAAACATGATCTGAACAACGAGAACCCTAATAGATGTGTTATGGTCAAACAAGCAATTGTCATTGAGTCCTGACCCTAGACAAAGAAATTGATGCAACTAGGAAATCTGATACTGGGAGAGATGATCAGAAGGATCTCCTCAATTCAGTACCAAATCAATCTTGAAATAATGTACATATAAGTAACATTACATGTACTGAGCAGAATGTACTTATACATTTAGAAACACATACAGACACATGAATTAAAGAAAAAGAAGTCAATAATTTAAGAGAAAACAATGGAAAAGTACATGAGAGTGGTTAAAGTCTGAAAAGGGAAGAATGAAAATTTAGCAATTATAATTTAAATTATAAAAATAATACTATATAAGAAAGAATTGACATGTTCAGGATCTTTTTCAAACAAAGATGAAAACACAATACTCTTCTAGACTATTAGCTGAAATGTTCTTCTCTGGGGCTTTAAATATTGATACATGTAAATCATTTCTTTACCTGTTTGAAATACTTATAAAATGTGGCTTTTAAGTAACAAGTTAGTTAGCATTTGTATGAGTCACATGAATATATTCTCTCAAAACTTCCACTGAATTTTTTCTTCAATATCATAAGAAATAGTTTCAGAATGTTTTAAACCAAAGTTGAATTATTGACATAGTGTTTCTTTTTAAGATTAACCATAAAATTGACCATCACAGATTCTCTAAAGTTCTGACAATTCTGGATAAAGCAGCATTTTATCCTGAAATATTGATATGAATTTCAAAATTACAGTTATGAAGTAGCAATGAAAATAATCACAGCATTAGGGAGGTTGAGAACAACTGTTATAGTTGGTACAAATAAGCTACCAGATGGAAAGTAACACCAGGTGAGTTTATAGTAATAGTCCTCTGAAAATAGTACAGACCTTGATACAATGGTCATTATAAGATTATATATTTATTAATAACTGGACGCCCAGTGATCTACTGTGGATTTTTTCTTTCTTCTCTGTTTTTACTCTTACACTGTTGTTAGCATCATGTTTCCCATAACAACAATATGTAGGCCAATGTAGAAGATTGTACATTGTAGAAGATTGTACAATGTAGAATCACATTAAACATAAATCTATTGCTGATTGCTAAAGACTTTGGAATGCTGGTTCTGAGAATAGTAAATACAGAACACAGCATACTGTACAGGAAAGAAGTAAACATTCTTGGGACACAATAATGTAGGGCTACGCCAATTAAAGTGGCAAGGACAGGAGAGCATATTTCAAAGCTTGGATAAGCTTCATTTTTGTTAGGCTCCATTAGGGTTAATGTTCATTGTAAAGTTTGATAGAATCTGGAATATTATGAAACTATACTTTTGGATGAGTCTGTGAGTACATTTCAAATCATCACTAATCAAGTGCTCTCTGAAAGCACCACAAATAAATACAAGGAGATATGACAGGAAAGCAGTGCTACTTGCCTGTCAGTCTATATTCTTTAAGGGTGATTATGTCTGTCTACTGTTGTACTTTCCTGGATTGACCAATCTTAGCCCATCTAAGCTAGCTCATAATTCTATTACCAAATATATCCCCATATAATACAAGCATTCCTGGACTGCTGTTCTCCAAAATAGACTGATGTTTCAGGCCACGTGGAATGACATTCTTTTCTCTATCCCATGATGTGTGTCCTCCTTGGTGGAGGACTATCCAAGGCAGATGAATGTTATAAGTTAACCAATGGTGTTTATGGTCCTGTAACATCAGAGACACTAGGATTAATCTTTGGAAGAAGTGGATTAATTTCTCAAGGATTTACTGTGCATCCAGTCTTTATAGATGGAGATTGCAAGGAAGAAATTAAAATTATGGTATCAGTAAAGAAAGAGATGAAAATTAATGCAGGGGATAGAATTGCTCAGTTGCTGTTGTTACCTTTCATTAAGGGGAAGGCTGCTCCAATAGAGAGAATAGGAGCATTTGGGAGTACTGGAAAAACGTGTATATTGGCAAACAATAGTGAATGATAAGAGACAAAAATTAAAAATACAAATGAATGGTATTGCAATAAAAGGATTTCTTGACACAGGAGCATATTTTACTATCCTCTCACAGGAGTCCTGGAATCCATAATGGCCACTTCAAAAGGTTCCTACACATGTTATAGGAAATGGTAAATTATCACATGTAAAACAAAGTGTCCGATGGCTTAACTCTGTTGGACCAGAAGGAAAAACGGAAGTTGAGACTTTATGTGGCTGATGTACCCACAAATTTCTAGGGAGGGGACCTCTTACAACAATGGCTAATTAAATTACTATTCCTACAATGCCAGAAAAAACAAATGGAGTTATTGCTATGGATACTCAACAACAATCACAAGTTGTTTATAATCTCCAAACACAGGGCATCCTAGGAATTGAGTTTATGGATGCTTTTGGGAAGGTATGAGTACTCAACAACCATTGCAAGCTACAAGACATTCCAGGTATTGAGTTTCCAAATTTATATTACAGGCCACTGGTGAAATTCCAACAGCTCTACACTTGAAATGGGTATCAAATAAACTGGTGTGACAAGGAAAAATTGGAGGCTCTTGAGCAATTGGTAAAATACAGCTGGAGGCTTGTCATATAAAAGAGTCCACCAGCCCATGGAATTCTCCTGTTTTTGTGGTAAAAAAGAAATTGGGAAAATGGAGAATGATAACGGATTTAAGAGCTGTGAATAGAGTAATTCAACCTATAGGTCCTTTGAAGCCTGGTATGACTTTATCTTATCTATTACCAAAGTCATTGCCTTTAATAATAGTTGATTTAAAAGACTGCTTTTTCTCAATTCCATTCCGTAAGAATAGTAGGGAAAGGTTTGCTTTCTCTCTATCTGCTCTTGATAACAGTAGACCAATCAAGAGGAATCATTGGAATGTGCTTCCACAGGGATCATATTGAATAGTCCAACTCTGTGTCAATATTTTGTACAAAAGCATTAGAAGTAATTCGTAAGCAACTTCCTCAATCTATTATCTACCATTATATGGATGATATTTTCTTGGCCAATGCTGATGTAGCTATTTTAGAGAACTTATTTAAGGAAAAACAAAGAATTCTGCCACTGTGGGGGTTAAAAATCGTTCCTGAAAAAATACAAAGAGGAGATCCAATTAGCTATTTGGTTTATAGAATAAGTCAACAGAGAATAAGATCACAAAAAGTACAGATCTGTAGAGACCAATTGAAAACTCTTAATGATTTTCAAAAATTGATGGGAGATATTAATTGGCTGAGGCCTACCCTTGGATTAAGTACTCATGAGTTAAACAGTTTGTTTCAAACATTACATGGGGATTCAAATCTATACAGTCCAAGATGTCTAACTTCTGAAGCAAAGTTGTTATGGGTAGAAGAAGCCTCCAAGATACGCAGCAAAGAGGAGGAAGGAGGATACACACTATGGGTTAGAGAAAAGAACATCATTCCACATGGCCTGGAACATTGGCCTGTCATGGAGAACAGCACTCCAGGGATATATGTATATATGGGGTCATATTTGGGTAGGAGAATTATAAGCTAGCTTCTATGGGCTAAGATTGGTCAATCCAGGCCAAAGCTTGTTAAAATCCATGTGTTGTCTATGTGCTCATTTATAATGGCGGGTTAAGGATTAACAACTGTAGACCAATTAAATATAACCTAAATACTAGTAAATAATTTAATTAATGATTTCTACAAATGGCTCCCAATGTAATTTGATTAATTTTTTTCTACAACCTAATCATGATTTCACTCTGTAGAAGACAAAAGGGTTTTTTTTTTTTTTTTTGTAGGTTACACTAAATGAGTAGGTATAGTAAATTCTAGGAAAATTTAGAGCGTCGTACTTTGGGAATTGGAAAGCATTAGGAAGGCAGTGGCATGGAAATGTGAACTCAATTGGGTGTTAGAGATGGATAATCCAAGGAAAGGGCAGATGAAACCTACATCAAAGCATACACTCCCATAAATCAATTAAAGCATAATTGGATGGAGAGTAAAATTTAATGGATAGGAAAATAAAGGGTTGTATAAGGGAGTTAAATGATTAATAAGGGAGTCAAGGGTATGAGGAAAAACAGAATAGCATACTAGGTTAAAAAAACCTATAGATACATGAAAAACACTTTATGGGAACTTACAACTTAGGTGATTTTCAAATATAGTTTGAAACAAAGAACTTAAACAGAGGCACCTAGCATGCACCAAGAATTTTACTCCTCAAAGACATGGGTTATAAAGTGAAATTCACAGTGTAAAATATAAGACACCTCACTTTGAAGTACTGGCCAGGGAGTCCTCAACGGTATCTAAAATAACACATACCTTTGTCACTGTCCTTGGTTACCCACCACAACTTCATGTTAAAACCCTAATGATAAGGGCACCACACCTTTTAATTAAAGAGAAAGAATATATCCATCTCAAAATGACTGGAAAAGCAGCTTCCTGCTGATTAACTTTCATGGTGGCAGAATAAGTTATACAGGGTGCTTGGGGATAAAAGTCATCCATGGTCTTACCCAGTGCTGGAAACTACATGCTATCACACTGACTTGCCAGTTAAGATATGCCCCCTGTTGCTATGGTTATACAACTATTATGAAGTAGCAACCTACTTTCTTAGTGGATTTGAGAACTGATCCATATGAGGGAATTTACTGCTTAGTACTGGAATTCTAGTCAAAGGCTCATGGATGGGGAGTTCTGGGTCATAGGACAGAAACTGCTACTGTAATTTTGTTCAATGGTGATGTTATGAAATTACCAAATAAATGTTTGCATTTACACAAAGAGATTGCTGTCAACTTTGGTCAAAATAAGTTTTCTTTGAAGTGGGCAACAATCATCCCAAATACAGTTTTCTACTCTTCAGAGAATAAGTGATAATGAAAGAAAAATCACAAATGTGGAAACAATGTCAACTTCTAAACCCTCCAGATCTCAGGAAACAGCACATAGCAGGAGGAGGGAACAAGGATATAAGAGATAGAAAGTTAGTTAGAGTGCCATAAAATGCTGTCTTCTGGAAAGGATATGCGTATTATACTCTTGAATTCATAGTAGGTCAAGAACATAAGACATAAGCACAAACATTTATCATGAAAAATGCTTCCAGTGTAGAATTCCTCTGAGAAGTCACACCATATTCACATTTCTATACATATGTACTCTCCTACCATAGCTGTATTTTTTGTGTTTGTTTTTGGAACCATGGTTTCACTGTGTCTATGACTGTCCTGGAACTCACTCTGTACACCAGGCCTTCATCTGCCTCCTGAATGTTGGAATTAAAGACATGCACCACTACCTTCATGATAGCTATATCATGAAGCTATATCATGATAGCTATATATTTATATCCATGGCATTTCCAAATCTCTCTTCCACTGCTTTAAAAATTATGAAGGAGATCTGGGAAAACAGAATATTCTGCATCTCCTGAAATGGGTATTTTTTTAAGATCACATTTTAGTCTTTATTTAGTGCATGTAGCCCCAGGAGGCTATCTTTTGTTTCTTGTATTTGCCATGTAGCCCAGGCTGGTCATAATCTCTGGCTTCAGCCTCTTAATTATGGAAATCTGACTGGGGGCATGCCCAGAAAAACCTGGAATAGCTAATGGTAATTTTATTTAATTAATTATTTGTTTGTTTGTTTGTTTATTGTTTCTTTATTTATTTGTTACCATCACAACATAGTCATATGCCAAACAGCTTCACTGAACTAGGGAAGGCTTTGTAAAAAATAGCAAAGAAATGAATCCATCCTTTCTACTGATAGAGCAATCTGGGTGAGTAAACACAAACAGTATTTAATACCATTTAAGTTATCGGAGTCTTTCAGACTCGGTGTCATAGGAGGAAGATATCAAGTGTTACAGGATGAGGACACATCAAAATGCATTTAAGAAACTTCTCACTTGTTCCCAATCTTCCCATTACAGAGAACCAGGAACATTTTTTTTTTTTTTTTTTTTTGCCGTTTGTTCTCCAAGTCTAGAGTCTAAAATGCTTAGTGTAAAATGAAGAAAAGGAAAGATGGTTTATGAGCAAGTCAAGGTAACACTGGCCAGTAGGGAATTCCCAATCATGCCACTATCACCCCATCTAACACTGTTACATCTGCAATGAACAAGCATCCAAGCTTAGGTAGGGAGGGGAAACCAGGCAAATGAAAGAATGTGACTGGTAATAACATCTACTGCCCTCATACCTGAAAGACTGAGAAACAGGAAGGAACTAATTAAAAGGACAGGAAAGCAGAAATATCTAAGCCATTCAGATTAGAATCAAAAAGAAGAGAGAAAGCCATTCCATCCTACTCACTGTGACATCCCAGGGACGGAAGAGAAACTGACGGTTCAGGTTTGACTTGTCAATGGTGTCCATGTCTGTCACTGTGATTTCTCCATCCTCCCCACAGCCTAGGCCAATCATGGCAAAGTTCTTGAGTAGCTCACAGCCAATGGCACATGCACCTACCTACAAGGTGGTAAATCATCTCATCAGAGTGAATAATGTTGGCATATGTTAATCCACCACGTCTTATTCCCAAAAGAAAACAGCAAGAGAACAAAAGACTGGCACACAGTACCAAACACTCAGTTCACAGGGCTGGAAGTTCCTATGGGTGACTGAGGGAGGAAGAAACAGAGATATAAGAAGTCTTCTGTTGATCAACCAAAAAACAGAACAAGTGATGTATGTGATCAGGATAAGAAAATTAAAAGAAACTTTCCCCCAAAGGATCAAGGGGAGAGGAAGAGAGGGACAGAGGGACAGAGAGAGTTGTCAATCCTAGAAAAGGTGGACAGAGGCCATTAGGGTCAATCACCAGAAAATACTTCTGCTTGCCAAGCTTCTCTTGTAGGTCTGATCTAAATACAGCCACTTGCCCATCATAACGGTTCTGGTGCTGGATTTATGTGAATGAAAAGAGACAGGTTAGATAAGAGATTTCCCTCAAGATGTTCCCAAAGTTTCCCATTGTTCCCACTGACCTACCGTCAGGCACTTAGCTTCCATGAATGCCACTCTGTGCCCTGGGAGACATTCAAGGACATCAAATACAGCCACTGCCTAATGGGCATAAACTTTCCAGAACAAGCCTGGGGGAACTTAGCACAGGGGATGTAGCTCATTTCCTTTCTCCCAAGGGCCTCTGAAACATTCCATATTGACTCAAGGGATGGTAGATCCTTCAGCATCTACCCAAGAGTGTCTAGAACCTTCTGAATCTCCTCAGGGTGTTGAGGGAACTTATCATTCTTCCAGAAACGTTTATGGGTATGTAGCACCTGTGGTAGAGCCTGTGGAACGTTTTACATCTCTTTGAGCGACTACAGTAACTTCATCATCTGCTCCACAGCCTCTGAAACATTACTCACTACTAAAATTGACTTCTGAAACTTCTCTAGCTGGTGTTCAGGGGGTGGAGGGACCTATCCTACCTTCACAAAGGACTCTTAAAATGTCACCCCTCACACAAGGGACAATAGAACCTCTGGCATCTGCCCAAGGGGAAGGGACAAAATCCCAAACAGAAAAAGGTAGTTGGGGACAGGCTGTATCAATACAGGGGATTTTAGGAACATCACCGTGTACCACAGGAGCTCTAGGATCTACTCCATATGCTCATAGGAAGTGAGGAATGTTGCCATCTTCCCAAGGAACTGAGAAACACCCTCTGTCCCCTACAGGGCCTCTGGGACTGTCCATATCTGATACTAGTACTCTACAAAATTTGCCGTCTGATCAAGGACTTGTGAAAAATTCCAATTCCTTTCAGAAGACTTCTAGAAAATCTCTGCCTAGGCAAGGTGATCTGAAGCACTCTCCATGTGCTACAGTGGCTCTAAGGCCTTCTTCATTTCCCCGAGGTATACAAAAACCTATATCTTCCCCAAGGGCTGTGAAACCATCATCTGAACCAGGTGCACAGAAAACTCCCCAAAATAGTCCAGAAACTCTATCAACTCTGGTATATAATAAAGAGCCTCTAGGATGTTCTACACCAGTCCAGGGGACTCTGAGTTCTTTGTTATATTCCCCGGGGTCTCCAGAACATGCAGCACCTTTGCAAATGAAGGTAGGGCACTTGTCATGTACGAAAGAATCTCAGGATACTTTGCCAGATAGCCAAAGGGCTACAGATCCTTTGCCATTTCCCTCAGGGTCTACAGAAAAATCACTGTATGACCAAGAATCACGGAATCATCTTTGTCAATCTCAAGGGATCTAGAACATTTGCTATCTACCAAACTTTGCCTATCTCCTCAGGCATATCTGGTCTATTCACCACATACTCAACAGTCTCTTCAATATGCATCATCTTCCCAAGAGATTCTGGGACCATCCAAGTCTACCCCGTGCATAAATAAGCATTTGCCTTCTGACTCAGATGCTTCTGGAACATCTCCATTTATCCCAAGAACTATGCGAACATTGCCACATTCTCCAAAGACTCTTGGACTTTCCCCAATAACACAAGCAAGTCCAACCCCTCCTGTTTCTTTGCAAAAAGCTATGGGAACTTCCATACATTCAGAAGTGACTTTGAAAGTGACCACCCCAGTGGCACAGAGTTCTCAAGAACCTTCACCATTATCTCAGATGCCCAGACAAGATTCCCTTTATGAAAAATTCACTTTGGGACAACCCATAACTGTACAGGGAACTGAAGAACATTTGACTTCTACCTCAGGGAAACTGAGTTATAATGAAACTGTCCAGCAGCAACTAGTAACTTTTCCATCTGTTCACGTGCCTCTGTTAACTTCCTTAACTGTTGAAGGAACACTACAATCTTGGTCACCTGCACAAGAGGTTCTCGAAACTTCCATGTCTGCCCTAAGATCTTTAAAAGTATCTCCATCTGAACACAGGACTGTAGGATCTGTGTCATCTGATCAAAGGGTTTTAAAACGTCCAACTTCTTTCCACAGGCTCTGAGATTTTCTCTTTGTTCCCAACATATGGTGCAACATTCATCATCTTGCACATGGGCTATTGGTCCTTTCCTATCTGGCCAAAAAGAAAATCTGTCCTGTGCTCACAAAAGGTTGTAGAACATTCCCCATCTGCATCAAGTGCTAAGGAACATTTTCTGTCTTCTACAAGGACTCTAGGACCTTTGCTGTCTTCTCACGTGCCCAGGGAACTTTACACAGATGCAGAAAGGACTCTGCCTGTGAAAAGTTCTTTGTCTTCCATCCAAAACCTCCATACCCTTCTTTGTGTTCCACAGGCGATTGGGAACAATACAAACATACCAAGAATACCTTGGGGCGTTTTCCATGTCTGGATAAGCATGTGGAATCTTCTCTATCTGCTCCAGAGTGTATAGGAACTTTGCCATCATCAAGTGCAGAGCCTGGAAGATATGAATGTTCTAGCCAAGGAGCTGCAAAGTCTTTTCCATTTTGCCCTGAGTGGGGAGCACCTTTACAATCAACACAGCGAACTCTAAATCTTTTCTTGCTATCCAAGACAATGCCAGATACAATCTGCTGAAGGGTCTCTACAACTTTCAGCACCTTCCACAGCAGGTCCAGAACCATGCAAAACGTTCCTGAACACGACTGCAAGACATTCACGTATGAGAAAATTTGTTTCATGTGCTCCAGGTTCTGAGGAACCTCTCCCACTTTCTGCAAAGTATGCAGAACATTTGCTATATGCTGGTAGGCCTGTCAACCTTTCTGTATGTGCACAGGGGACCCTGTGTCCTTTTTCATCTTCCCAAGAAGACCTTAATCTTCTGAATTTTTACTCTCTTATTCTGGGCAAATGTCAACACGGCCAAATGAATCTTGGGAATTTGTCCAATATTAGAGGACCCATGGGAACCTCTTTATCTGCCCCAGGTTCTAGAGAGCCTTCTCCATTGAACAGAGTTCCTAGGGGAATTTCAGGTCATGCTGCAGGTGGTTCTTCACCCTTGCTCTCTGCTGACTGTCCTCTAGAGCTTACTATGTCTGCCCAGGATTCTCTGAGTCCTTCAGAATCTTGCATTGGAAGTCAAGATTACTTGTCATCTTCCAAGAACATCCTAAAAATCCTCCAGTCTACAAAGCTGAGTCATGGTCAATTGTTACCTGTAGAAGAGAATTTGGAAACTTCTCTGTCTCCAGTACAGACTTCAGATTATCTCCCTTGTCCTCAAAATCCTCTGGGAATTTCCTCCTTAGAATATGGGAGTCAAGCAACTTCTCATTCTGCCCAAGGATCTGTGGGTCCCTGCCTATCTACACAAGAGTCTATAGGACTGTCCCTATCTACACAAAGAACTCTAGGACATTTTCCCTCTGTCCAAGAACGTTTAAGCTCTCCCACACATAGACAAGGTACGGACACACAAACCTCTTGGGAACAAAACAATATAGCACCTTCACCACCTACCCAAGTGTCTCAGGAATACACCGACCTTTCAGAAAAGATGTGGGGAACTTTAAAATCTCCCCAAAGTTCTCTCAAATTTTTTCTAACTAGAAGAGGTTCACTAGAACGTTTGCCATCACCATCAGAGCCTCCAGGAAATTCACCATCTGCAATAGGTCCATGAAAAACTTCTATGGCTACCCCAGGACATGTGGTATCTAAAGAAGAACCTCAGGAACTTTCCAAATCTACCTAGGCAAACTTGAGTTCATTACCTGGCTCCAGACGTTCTAGATGTAAGAAAACAAAAGCGAGACATGCTTCTTTAGACCAAGACTGCAAATCTGTGCCATCAGATGAGGGCTACGAAGTTTGCCATTCTTCCAAAAAAGGGGGAAGTGGTTCTGTTTCTAATAAAAGGGGTGTGAGGCTTAAAACTGAGCCCATTTGGAGCCTCACCACTTGTTCTTCTGGCAAGGGAGGCAGCAGATCCTCCATATTACATGGAGAGTGCCTCAGAGGTCCTCCATCTCCCCAAGGCACCCCTAGACAGTCTAAATCTACCAAAACCACATCAAAAAGGCCTCCTCTAACCAAGCTGACATTCAAGCCTCTCATTCAGAACATGAGGTCTGCAAACTATCCTCTTTGTCAAAAAGAGCACTCAGATAATCTTCATCAGACAAAGGAGACCAGAAACACAAAGCTATTCCCCAAGAGAGCATAGCACCTTTGGTGTCTACAGAAGCATGCAGGGGAACTATTCGTTCTCATGAGGAGAACGTCAGTCATTCCACTTCTCCCCACGGGACTCCCAGGCATATTACTTCTACTAGAGGAAGACTGAGCTGTGCCCTTACACCCAAGGAGCCATCAAAACTTCCCCTGCAGAACAAGAATGTTTTGAGTCATCTCTAGATGAAAAAAGTCCCCATGGGTGTGTCAAACTTTTCTCATCACCCCAAGGGGATGACAAACACCCTGTTTCCACTGAGGAGGACTTGAAACATGTTTTTTCTGTCCAAGAGGAAAAGGAACCATCCATTAATGCCAAATGTGGTCCCAAGGCTGTGCTTCCTGTCCAATGGGGATACATATATGCACCAATTCCAAAAAGGAGTGCCACATTATTCCCTGCTATCCAAGGAAAATTCAAACGTACCATATGTCTAGGGGACCTGAGATCTTCCCTTTCTTACCAAGGGGGAGACTCAGCCGTTCAATATGAATTTGCGGCTCCCATATGTGACCCTCTGTCCTTGGAGGACACAGATATTCCTCAATTTTACACCCATGCAATCTTCCAAGGATCCCACTGCAAAAAGGGACCCTTAAGTTTTAACCTTTCCCCTAAAAGAGGTATCAGACCTTCTCAATCTAACTAAAGTGGCCTCAGACTTTCCTGTTCCTACCAAAGGGACAACAGACACAGGTTCCGGGTATAAGACAACTTCAGAAGCTTTCAATCTCAAAGACAATGCCATACACATCTAGCAACCTGGACTTCATGTATACCCCTTGTGACCAAAGGGAATTCAGAAATTGTTCTCTAATCAAAAGTGGGTCAGACCTCCAACTACTGCCCTAGTAAGCCTCTGACTTACTCCTTCTACACAAGGAGGAATCAGAGCTTCTCAGTCTGTCAAAGGGAGCCCGTAAAGCAGCACATCTCAGGAGGGGAGCCTGGGCCCTGCTCTCTCTTACCATGACATCTTCAGATCTTCTTATCCACAAGACATTCTCACATTTTTCCCACTTTGGGGACCACACAAACAATAGTAGATTAGAACTCTTCCTTCTCATCAACCATCTGTCAGATGTACGACTCTCACTCCTAGCTACCTCAATTAACAATGAGGCATTGGATAGGTCCCTAGACTAAAAGCAAGGCAGATTTTCCCTTTCTTATTGAGAATAGCTCACAATTTCTAGCTAGAAAAATAAGCTATGCAATTTATCCCCCATAATAATAACATGTGCTTCTTCTGACCAGTGTGGTCCTAGACCTCCCTCATATGACCTAATGGGTGATAAATCAACTCCTTCTGCCGAAGAGGTTCTGCGTGCTTCTTATTCTGATCCTCTGATCTCAAAAACCTCTGTCCAAAGAACAGGACTCTTCTGCCTGAGTCCTAGAGCCTATATTTTAGCCAGCATAGCCCTAAACCCAAGGCATATGCCTTAAGCTTGGTCATCAGAAATTAAGAAGCCATTTCCTCCATGATCAGAATTAGGGAGCTGAATCTACCAGGAGACCTAGATGGGAATTGCCTCTTAGCATGTTGGAGATTGATTAAAACACTGCCTAGCCTGCATGATAATGGCTTTCTGGTTTGAGGGTGTATTCCTGAGGGCCCCTTCAGCCCTTGATAATGATTTGAACTCCACTTCAGGCACTGGGAAAACTTTAAATCCTCCTGCTTCTGAAGGAAGAAGTCTGAGGCCCCCTTGTCAAAAACACAATTTGGAGGAATCTTGGATGAAGTGAGAATGTTTGAGGTATCCACAAACAAACAGGGATACCATCCTGGGGCAGAACGTCTCATACTATGTTGGGGAAACAGAATGTTCCAAGACACTTGTGGGTTGTTCTACATTCCCAGGAAGGTTGGATAAGGAAATGCTCAGGCCTTCCCTAATCCCCAAATTGCCTCCTGAATATTTCCTTTTCCAATATTCATGGCAATGTAGAACAACCCAAAATTCTCTTGGAAATTTCTGTTTCTGCAACATAGTATGAGACTTTCTGCCTCTGAGAAATGGTACCCTTTATTGTCTGTGGATCCCTCAGACATTCCCGCTCCATCCAATACTTCTCCAAATTGTGTTTCTGACAAGAGGGCCTCAGACATCTTCTTTCAGAAGCAGGATGATTTACACTTTTCCTAGTGCCTGAGGTGGAGTTCAAATAATTCTGAATGGCACAAGGGGCCCTCAGGAGGCAAAGACACTTTCTCTATCTTCCCAAGGTCATATACCACATTAACCATTTGTCACAGATGTTTTGGGACCTTCCCATTCTGGACAGGGAACTGAAAAATCCTTATCTTTTTCAGAAGATATAGAACATCCACCATCTGTACCAGGTGCTCATGAAACTTTTATATTGAACTCAGGACCTCAAAACTCATGGCTAACTACAAGAGAGCCTTTGAAGATTTCTGTATCAGCCAGTGACACTCTTTTTCTTCTCCCATCGACTATAGAGGGTGTAGAGCTTTGTATTTCATCCCCAACACTTTTGCGACCATCCACATATGCCCAGAAACAGCTAGGATATTTCTCAAACATAGAACAGTTTGCAGAATATTCTTGATCAGCCCCACCAATAGTAAGAACATTGTCCTCTTGCCAAAGGGGTGGGGGCGAATTATCATCTGGCCCTACTTCTCAGAAACCTTCTCGACCTACCACTGGGGATGTAGTACATTTCCTTTCTTCCGAAGGGCCTCTGAAACATTCCATATTGACTCAAGGGATGGTGGATCCTTCAGCATCTACCCAAGAGTCTCTAGAATCTCCTCAAGGTGTTGAGGGAACTTATCAATCTTCCCAAAATTTTCATGGGTATTTATCACCTATGGTAGAGCCTGTGGACGGTTTTACATCTCTTTCAGGGACTACAGTAACTTCACCATCTGCCACACAGCCTCTGAAACATTCTTCACTACTAAAATTGATTTCTGAAACTTCTCTAGCTGGTGCTCAAGGGGTTGGGGGACCTATTCTACCTTCACAGAGGACTCTTAAAATGTCACCCCTCACACAAGGGACTTTAGAACCTTTGGCATCTGCCCAAGGGGAAGGGACAAAATCCCAATCAGAAGAAGGTACTTGGAGACCAGCTGTATCAATACAGGGGATCTTAGGAACATTACCAGGTACCACTGGAGCTCTAGAATGTACTCCACATCCTCATAGGGTGCCAGGAATGCTGCCATCTGCCCACGGAGCTGAGAAACACCCTCTGTCTCTTCCAGGGCCTCTGGAACTGCCCATATCTGATACTAGTACTCTACAAAATTTGCCATCTAATCAAGGACTTGTGAAAAATTCCAATTCCTTTCAGAAGGCATCTAGAAATTCTCTGCCTAGGGAAGGTACTCTGAAGCACTCTCTATGTGCTACAGAGGTTCTGAGACCTTCTTCATTTACTGGAGATATACAAAAAACTATATCTTCCTCGGGAGCTGTGAAACCTTGATCATCTGAACCAGGTGCTCAGAAAATGCTCCAAACTAATCCAGAGCCTCGGGAATATTCTACAACAGCCCAGGGCACTCTGAGTTCCTTATCATCTTTCCCAGGGCCTCCAGATCATGCAGCACATTTCCAAAGGAAGCTAGGGTACTTCTCATGCACAGAAGAATCCCAGGATACTTGGCCATCAATCCAAAGGACTACAGGCCCTTTGCTATTTCTCTCAGGGTCTACAAGACAATCACTGTGTGACCAAGAATCACAGGAATCATATTTGTCAGTCTCAAGGGACCTAGAACATTTACTATTTACCAAATTTTGCCTATCTCCTCAGGAATCTTTGGTCCCTTCACCATACACTCAACAGTCTCTTCAATATGCATCATCTTCCCAAGAGATTCTGGGACCATCCAAGTCTACCCC
>CAJQZJ010000075.1:0-17793 GCA_907164525.1 Lophiomys imhausi
CAACAGTTTTAGTTTTTTATTATTATATAGTATTTTTGTGAAAACATATTCAATGACCTTCCTTTCTTATTACAAGTAGGTACTGAATAATTTTTAATTGCTTGTCATCTGACAAATATTTTATTACATTAAAATAAGTCAAATATTAAGCTATTAATAGTTTTTTTTAAAAAAAGATTGAAACTCACTTTTAACTACTAACTCCATGATCTAATATTTACATTTTCAGTATTTATGTTCTGATGCAGTGTTTCCTTAGCATGTGATCAATCTTATTTCTACTGATGCCAACTCAAATTTAATCTCTAACAGTGTAGCTCATGTTTCTGAAAACATATAAGTCAGAAAAGGCCATTCCGTATCTCAGGTCCAAAAACAAGAAAACATTAAACTAAATAGCTAAATATTAATGGCACATGACATTGTTTTGTGGTCTTACTGGTTTTTTCTGATGCTCTTCCAAATACTTTGCTCTCTGAATGTTATGATATGCTAGGAACTGGTTTTAGTATCTTTCTGTTGGTTTCTTGTTTGTTTCTACCTATATCCTGTTATTTTTATATTTTTTTGCAATCTTTCCACTGAAAAATGTATCCAATTCTTCAAAACACCAATTCATTTAGTTCTTCTAGACAATCTTACCAGCCTAATTCCTACTTACCATCATCCATGATCTATAGTTTACAGAGAGAGAGAGAGAGAGAGAGAGAGAGAGGGAGGGAGGGTGAAACACATTAATGGACAAATATTCTTATCTTCTCATTAATATATAAGCTTCAAAGGAAAAATAAGTTGATCTGCTATTTTCAGTCTTGCACTTTTTGTGAGAAGTTTTTCTGTGTAGCTCATGTTAACTTTGGACTTTTTCTCTTGCCACTTCTGCTTCCAGATTTCATTCTATACCACAGCATATTGCTTAGGAATGTTAAAAACTAAAGTTTACACTGAACAAATTCTGTTGCTTAAGAATGAAGAGTTAAGGATATTTTTATCAATTGATTCAAGACATTTTATGTTAAGTCAATTGAAAAGTCTATTTCAGACAATAAACTGAAAATGAAGTTAGAAGATAAAGATTACAAAGATGGCTTAATGGAAACCGATATGGTCATGCAAATACAAGGACAAAATTTTGAACACCTGATTCCCATGTAAATTGTGGGTAGTTATGGAAACCTGTCTGTAATTCCAGAGCTTGGAAAAATGAGCTGGAAAATTTTTGAGGAAGCTTGCTAGCTAGGTTGGATAAACTGCCAAATTCTGACTTTAAGTGAGGGAATTTTGCCCAACATATGTACTGGAGATATTGAAAAGATTTGATGTCAACATCTAGTCCTCACACAGACACAACTAGACAAACACAAATGCATAAACACACACACATACTACATTCCACACATACACAAAATTTTAAGTCAAAATTAAGGAGAAAATGCATAGAAATATTTGAAATTGAAATAACATCATACCTTGAAGGGCCAACAAATATATTAAACATCACATTGACATTTAACAATGTAAGTTATATGAAAAATGAAGTGTCAGTGTGATTTACTAAGTATACATGAAGCCAATATATTAATCAAATTTAAAATCAATATAACTCAAGGATATGTACATGTTATAAATTTGAGTTCATTTCAATAATGATTATATTTCCAACTGTGAACAAAATATCATTATTAATCCGTTCAAATTCATTTTTATTATTTTACTCGTAAGAATGACATTTTCTAAAGTTTAGTTATCTGGGTCTTTTTTAAATAAAATTTTTATAAAATCCACCCAGAGATTCAACAATGTGTACATAATTCATTTATGTATGTCTCCCTGCTTGTCTGTAGCATACTCATTATTTTTCAAGTTAAAGTTTCCAATTTTTTGTGTTATGGCTTTTATTATTCTTGTATAGAACTTCACACCAACTCTTTATGTGCAGTTCCACTTGGAAAAGAACAGTGAGTTTGTTTAATACATTTGCTTCCAAGATTATAAAGAAGTGTGCAAATAATAATGGAGGCAGGAAAAATTAACAGAAGCCAATGATCCTACATTATATACTTTGTATTAGTTTGGTCTTTTACTCTTTGGATTGCTAGACTAGAGAATTTTATTTATAAAAAAAATGTAGACAACAACAAACTAATGAAATGATGTAATTTAAATTGATTTGTGAACAATTCATTCATTTTTTAGTAATTAGCAATACTTTTCTCTGTCTCCCTCTCTCATTCTCCAGCTCCACCCTACCTCTCTCCTTTCTTTACTTTTTCTCTTCTCTTCTCCTGTATTCTCTAATGACTGATCTGTTGAGTTCCTCTGATAAATATAATTTTCAGTAATATATAAATTGTTTCTTGAGTGAGAGTGCTAGATACTCTGTGGAGAAACTGGGACAACGATTCAAGAAAGCAAAATTATTTTGTTTAGATATTAAACATTCAGTATAGCAATGCAGAAAAAAAATTATAGTTATAATTCCAACTCTGTTACTTTAACTGTAAGACTTCAGATATTATTAACTCCCGTGACTCAGTTTCCTCACCTTCCAAATGAAATTAATATTCATTTATTTTCAAATTCTTCTGAATTCCAAGGTAAAAACGTTCTGAGTTGCATCTACTATTTTTTATGTTTATTTATTACTTCAGGGTACATCTCCAACACAGTGCCCAATTCCCACCCCTCCCAGTCCTGCCCTCCCACCCTCTAACCCCATCCCTTCCATCCCACTCCTCGAGACTAGAGTGTCCCTACATATCAATCCACTGCCCCAGTTCAGCAGTCATATGAGGGCCAAGAGCCTCCTCATACATTGGGGGCCTAAAAGGCAGCACCACTAGGGCAGAGTGTCTCATTGACAGGAAAAAAGTCTATGCTCATGTTCCCTTTGGTGCATTGGTTGTAGTATAGTTATCCTGTCTTATATGGCTAAAATCAAATTATAAGTGAAGAGATATCATGTGCGTCCTTCTGAGTCTGGGTAAGCTCACTCAGGATGAGCTTCTCTAGTTCCATCCATTTGGCTGCAAATTTCATGATTTCCTTGTTTTGGATGGCTGAGTAGTATTCCATTGTGTAGATGTACCACAGTTTTTTTGTTTGTTTTGTTTTGTTTTGTTTTGTTTTTATCTTTTCCTGGGGACAAATGGGTTGTTTCCAGTTTCTAGCTATTACACATAAGGCTGCTATGAACATACATGAGGAAACGACCTTGTGGTTTGGTGAGGAATCATTTGGATGTATACTCAGAAGTGGTATGGCTGGGTCTTGAGGTAGAGCTATTCCAAGTATTCTAAGATTTCACCAGATTAATTTCCATAGTGGTTGTACAAGCTTGCACTCCCACCAACAATGGAGGAGTGTTACCCTTTTTCCACACCCTCGCCACCATGTGCTGTGATTTGAGTTTTTGATCTTAGTAATTCTGACAGTGTGAGGTGGAATTTTAGAGTCCTGTTGAGTTCATTTGTCTGATGATTAAGGATGCTGAGCATTTCTTCAAGTGTTTCTTGGCCATTAGGGATTCCTCCTTTGTGAAATCTCTGTTTAGCTCTGTTTCCCATTCTTTGATTGGATTATATGGTTTCTTGGCATTTAATTTCCTGAATTCTTTGTAAATTATGGATATTAGTATGGATATTAGCCCTCTGTCAGATGTGGGGTTGGTGAAGATCTTTTCCCAATATGTAGGTTGCCGTTTTGTTCTAATGATACAGATTCAATGCAAAATTCCTATCAAAATACCACCCCAATTATTTATAGACTTGGAAAAAGCAATTTTCAACTTTGTATGGAATAACAAAAAACACAGAATAGCGAAATCAATCTTGGACAATAAAAAAAAAAATCTGGAGACATCACCATCCCAAATTTCAAGCTGTACTACAGGGCAATAGTAATAAAAACAACATGGTACTGATATAGAAACAGACCAGTTGGTCAATGGAATCAAATAGAAGACCCAGAAATGAACCCACACAGCTATGGTCACTTAATTTTTGGCAAAGAAGCCAAAACCATTCAATGATAAAAGGACAGCATCTTCAACAAATGATGCTGGTCTAACTGGATGTCAACATGTAAAAGAAAGAAATTAGACCCATGTTTATCACGTTGCACAAAACTTACATCCAAGTGGATCAAAGACTTTAACATAAAGCCAGACACACTAAATCTAATAGAAGAGAAAGGGGGGAAAAGCCGTGAACTTATTGGCACAGGTGACAGCTTCTGAACAGAACACCAACAGCTAAGACTCTAAGACCAACAATCAATAAATGGCAGCTCGTGAAAATGAAAAGCTTCTGTAAGGCAAAAGACACTCTCATTCGAACAAAACAGCATGTTACTATTTTAAGAGTGGACTTGACTTCCATGGAATAATATTTCTAATTTATCAGATATAGTTTATTATTGACTTTTCTAAAACTATCAGTAATTGTATTATAGTGTCTATGCTTTTTTACATTGGGGGAAAACAAGTACATTTCTGTGATGTCTTTTGTTGATAGTTCATCTAAGAGTCATCATTGTCCTATGAACTTAATGAAGTGTTTGGTTTTTGCAAAGACAAAGAAAACAAATAGAATGTACAAATCTATGGAAATTCTTGAATACATATCTTATATCTATTAGCTTTCTTTTTTTTTATTCAAACATCATTAAGAATTTAAAATTATTTCAGGAATAATAACTTAAAAATCTTTCATAAAATAATCAGTGATTCATAGATATAAATATGAAAAATTGTCACAGTCATTGATTGCATGAATTTCACTTACTTTGAGGAAAATATATAAATAAAAACTATGACATGTAACATTTCAAAAAGTACAAAATATCCCTTTTGTAGAGAATATATTTTACAAATTTACAAAGCTATTTTACAAATGGCTTGTGTGGGATCTTGTTCTACTTGACAGACACATGAAAATACAAACACTGAATTCAATGCATTATTTTATGGAGGATGGAAAAATAATTTTGTGACACCATAATTTTATATTCACAAAGGCTTAATTTTGTGAATGGTTATTTCTTCTATATCATTCTGCAATAAAATATTATTCAGACTTTGAAAAAAATGTAATTGAATTTTAATAAGATAGTGTGTTGAGAAGAACGAGAACATGCATAAGAGCCACATGAAGTGCTATGTGAAGGATCAGTGACAAATACCATTAGGGGTGAGAGGACTGATTACATTTTGGTAAACACATGCAGCAATGGAAGCAAGATCCAGGTATTCATTTAATGGAAGAACTTTAGGGTAGTACCTTTGAAGATAAACTCTTTTGATAATGAAAATCTATGAAGGAACATCCCTGAAAAACTACTGTCTTTTAAACATAATTCAGAATGTGCAGCAATTCTGAATATTATGTAATATCTTCTTTAGATTAATGGCCTCTATTTGTGTTTGTTAGGATTCTCCTGTTTTGACAATTTTCCCCTTTCTTCCTCATGATGAAGTTCAGGCTGACTTCTTGACCCCTACTTCACTCCCAGAGAATTAAGATTACAGTTGACCCTCATATGACTGCTGAACTGGGGCGGGGACTGATATGTAGAGACACTCACTCCAGAGGAGTGTGATGGAAGGGATAGGGTGTAGTGGGTGGGAGGGCAGGACTGGGAGTGGTGGAAAGAGGGCACTGTGATGAAGATGTAACCTGAAGTAATAAATAAACATAAAAAATATTACAAGTCCTGAGCTGTTGGTGTTCTGTTCAGGAAGTTGTCACCTGTGCCAATGAGTTCAAGGGTTTTTCCCACTTTTTCTTCTAATAGATTTAGTGTGACCAGCCTTATGTTAAGGTCTTTCTTTGATACACTTGGATTTAAGTTTTGTACAAGGTGATAAGTATGGGTCTAATTTCATTCTTTTGCAAGTGGACATCGAGTTGGACAAGCACCATTTGTTTAAGATGCTATCCTTTTCCATTGTGTGGTTTTGGCTTCTTTGTCAAAAATTAGGTGGCCATAGGTGTGTGGGTCCATTTCTGGGTCTTCAATTCGATTCCATTGATCTACTGGTCTGTTTCTATATGAATACCATGCTGTTTTTGCTATTATTGCTCTGCCTCATGAAACTGAAAAGCTTCTGTTAGGCAAAATACACTGTCATTCGAACAAAACTGCAGCCTAGAGACTGGGAGAAAATCTTCACCAACCCCACATCTGACAGAGGGCTAATATCCAAAATCTACAAAGAACGCAAGAAACCAAATGCCAAGAAACCAAATAATCAAATCAAAAAATGGGGGACAGAGCTAAATAGAAAATTTATAAAAGAGGAATTCCTAAAGGCTGAGAGACACTTGAAGAAATGCTCAGCATCCTTAATCATCAGAGAAATGCAACTCAAGACAACTCTGAGATTCCATCTCACACCTGTGAGAATAGCTAAGATCAAAAGCTCAAATGACAACACATGCTGGCGAGGGTGTGGAGAAAGGGGAACCCTCCTCCATTGCTGTTGGGAGTGTAGGTTTGTGCAACCACTATGGAGGTCAGCATGGCGATATCTTAGAAATCTTGGAATAGCTTTGCCTCAGGAAACAGCCATACCACTTCTGGGTATACACCCAAATGACTCCTCATGGAAACATAAGGAAGACTCCTCATCTATGTTCATAGCAGCCTTATTTGTAATAGGTAGAAACTGGAAACAACCCGGATGTCCCTCCCCTGAAGAATGGATTAAAAAACTGTGGTACATCTACTCAATGGAATATTACTCAGCTATCAGAAACAATGAAATTATAATTTGCAGCCAAATGGATGGAACTAGAGAAGCTCATCCTGAGTAAACTAACCCAGACTCAGAAGGATGCAAATGGCATCTATTCACTTATAGTAGGATTTTAGCTATATAGTACAGGATACCTGTACTACAACCAACACACCAAAGGGAACATGGACATAGACTTTTGTTGTTGCTGCTGTTGTTTGTTTTTTGGTCTGATTTTTAGTTTTCCCTCCCTAGCAATGAAACACTTTTCACTGGTGGTACTGCCTTGTAGGCCCCCAATGTTGAAGAGGCTCTTGGCCCTCATATGACTGCTTAACTGGGGTGGGAGACTGTTATGTAGGGACACTCCACTCCAGAGGAGCAAGATGGAAGTGTTAGGGGGTAGAGGATGGGAGGGCGGGGCTGGGAAGTAGGGAAAGAGGACAATATGACAATATGATGGAGATGTAACCTGAAGCAACAAATAAATAAATTTATTAATAAAAAATTCAGGAAGAAAAGTGAGACAAAAACAGCAGATATTATTATAAACCTCGAGAATGTATTTTTTTTAAAGATTACAGTTGTGCAAAATAATTTTGTACCATTTGCAGCTTTCAAAGGTAATCTATGCATTTGGCAAAATGAGAAAGTAGTTGAATTAGACATATATGTAGCTTCAGTGTCTCTTTCTATAAATTTGCTTAAGATATTAATTAATAAGAGTTTTATTTAAGAAGATATGTAATGAGTATTCAAATAATGGAAATTTAGAAATGATCTGTTAATATGCTTTATGTTAATCACAAAGTATAAATTAGGATTCATGTAAGAGTAAAATGATATTATTGTTGAATTGGACAATGATCAGATCTTGGAATTTCCAAGCTGTATGATAGATGTTGTATTGCTTACAAATTTATTTTTAGATACAAGAAACTCCACCATCTCATTCAGCAAAATCCTTTAATTACTATTACTGCATTTAAATAGATTTTCAGATTCAAAAAAAGATTATCTTAAAATGAAATCCACATAGGTTGATTCTATAAACTACAAAGGCAGCTAATCCCTCAGCAAAAAATAATTTCAAAACCAACAGATATCAGAGATTCCCATCCTAATAACCAGTAACCAGACAATTTCCCACTCAACTCAGAGAAAGAAAGTAGCTCTCTGCTTATCTTACAATTGAAGAAAGTGGTGAATAAACAGAATTTTAAGTACTAATTTAAAATTTCCAACCTTCAGACTTATGCTATACATAATAATGGATGTGCATGTTTTTCTCCAGGTAGCAAAAATGCACCTCAATTTTTGGCAATATGCCTAATGTTTAAACCTGCATAGCACCATGCCTTATAATAACATGATATACAAATTTTAAAATATATTAATATTCTTAAAATTAAAAATTTTTATTTTTACATCAGGGATGCCCCAAGAAAATGTTACTTGCAGTTGTCCTGCAGTTAACTATCTTTGAGCATCTGATAAGTTTATTTAATGAAAATGAATGTTCATATTACAACAGATAATGTGCCATTTAAAATTATCTTTTAAAAATAATGCCTATGTATAACTATACTCCAACCAATTCAACAAAGGTAACAGGAACATAGACTTTGTTACTTATCAATGAAACACTTTGCCCTAGCGGGGCTGCCTTGTAAGCCTCCAGTGTATGAGGAGGCTCGTGGCCTTCATATGACTGCTGAACTGGGGTGGGGGACTGTTATGTAGGCACAATCCACTCTGGAGGAGTGGGATGGAAGGGATAGGGGGTAGAGGGTGGGAGGGCTGGATTGGGAGGGGTGGAAAGAGGGCACTGAGATGGAGATGTAAACTGAAGTAATAAAGAAGCATGAAAAAAAAATTAATGCCTATGAGAATAAGTAAATAGTGGATTTATAGATGTGTTTTCTTTTTAAAAAATCCCTACTGCACACCTTATTAAAATGACCTGTATAGTTCCAATATGTTAAACTAACACATCATTCTTGAATCTACTTTATCAAAGAATCATAATTCTCTCCATCACATACTATTTTTCTCCTTTACTTTCAGTGTCTTAATGGATTTTGGTCTGTTGAATTTTCTGATAACTGGAAAGAAGCTAACATGTTCTTTTCTGGTACACTGGCATGTATATCCGAGTGAAGGTTAAGGTTAACTTAATTTCTCACTTCAGTTGAAAATCAATTCTTCTACCCTTTTGTCATAATCCTATCAACTACACAGAGAAGCCGCTCTGTTCTTGAGTTATATTTGAATTTGCACAGTGAATTAAATTTTAGCTTTCAGAAACTGAAAGGTTTTATAGGATGACAGGACCTTTTTGTCTGTATTTACTGTAGTAAGTAGTGACCCTGGAGCACTAAAGAGATTTTCATAAGGGACCTTTCCAAAGAATAAAGGGCATATGAGGGATGAAGGGTGAATATCTGGGCTCCCTGCCTGCAGACAGATGGAGTACAAAAGCCACTGCCAAACTCAATGAGAGAGAGAGAGAAAAAACTGCACCTTTAAAAAAAACATTAAAAATGTAGGTGTTAGCAATAAAATAATCATTTAATTTCACATGGTGTTTTTCATGAGTAGGCAGTGATTTTTCCATTTGAAAATCAAACATTCTTCTTATTAAGTTATAAAAGTCATACTGGTATGACAAGAGAAATTGCACTTCTTAATTCCTGAGTTCATATTTCAAATTGTTTTTTTTTTTTTTGCTAAAATTCATTCCACTATAGCATGTCAGTCAAATTGCAAAGAATCTTTATAAAAAGTAATGTAGGCAAGCCCGCCAAAGTATATGAAAGACAATGTGTTCCTTTGTGTACTGAGTTTCACAATTGGACTGCGCTTCTGACTTCCATGAGCATAATAATGGTATCCTTGGACATAGCATGTGCTCAAGTGAAAATGGGTGTATTATGTTCTATAGTGAGCTTCCACTTTATCACAAAATTGATGTTGGTTTTGATTTTTTCAGTGTAGAATTCTCAGTTAGTAGAAAAGTCCTCATAAGTATTTATTGGGATTCCTGTACTCAATCATTGCTCTACTCGTGATCTAGCATATCTATGAAGTATGTGACAAGGAACTCATGTGACACTCATGGACTTTTATTTCCCATTCTTTTCACTTCCCATATCTTGACATCATTTTTCGAATAGTTTCCCTTTTATTAAGTCTAATGTTATCATTGATAAAAACTTAGAGTTTTATTTCGTTAAGACTCCTTCATGGTTTCAATGAAAGTGCAGGATAAATATACTTGCTGTTGAGAAATATTAAACTTATATTACATTGCTAGACAATATACCCTATCTCAATGCACTGAGGAAGACAGCAAAGGTCAACTTGAACTTCAGGTTAAAAATTCTACACCATAATAACCTACTTATCATGTCCTTATTGTCATCATATTATGTTATATTGAGACATAGACTTATCTATAGCCAAAGCTGGCCTCAAACTGTCTCTTTCAGATGCTGCATTTGCTTGAAATGTTTCATCTTGTTCTTCAGAGGATGCATTTTTTCTGTACTTTCTTATAGAATTTGACATTGTATACTCTTCTACATTCTTACATTACATTTTATATGCCTTGCAATAGTTCCTCATTGGCATAGCTGAGTCTCTTAAGACGAAATCAACATATCTATTTAACTCACACTTTTAGAGGCTAGAAGTCTACAGAGTATGACTTAGGGCCTGGCAAGGGTCCTTCTTTGTTAAACACATTAAGGCTGAACTAACCATGTGTACCATCCTGATTTGATGAGGTATTTCTCATCCTCAGTAAGTCACCAAAATTATTGTAGGAGCTATGGCCTCAAAACCTAACTGATGCAACTGAATACAGGGAGTTCTTATAAATGTTGAATCATATATAAATTCTAACCTAAGAACCTCTTGAGCATAATACTAAGAAAGAAAGTTCAAAGTGAGCTCAACAGAGTCATCTAGATCAAAACCAGAGCATTTACCCTGAAACTCATGACTTTCTCATACACAAATTACAATTATTTCACTGTTATATAGTACCATGTATTTAATTCAATCTAGCATAAACCAAAAGTTTAAAGTCTTGTGTGGCACTTAGGCAAACAGTCTCTGGCTTATTCTTTCTGATTTAGCTAAAGATAATTAGTTCATTTAAAATATTCAATTTTAAAAATATGGAAAATTAAAATGTTGATATCATAAATGTTGAGATGCAAATATTGTTTGTAAAGATGTTGAAAGGAATGAAGAGATGTGGATAAGTTGGTGAATGTGTAGAATTCTATATTTACGAAGGAGGAACATAAAGATTTTTTATAACAGAATTGTGATAGCACTGAATATTTGAAAATTTCTATTCTAGTTCAACATAATTTAAGGTACTATGTATTTCAAAATAGCTAGAAAGAACAATTATGAAAGATCTATCCCCAAGAATTTATTTTAAATTATGGTAGTAAATATACTAATTACTCTGATTATATGATTAAAAAGTAAATATATATATCAAAATATATAGTGTCTACATAAAATACCATGTTTTCTTAAAATATCAAATAAACTCAAGAAGTACACAATTGATATTGTGTCTAACCTTACACAAATATACTAAAATAAATATAATTGACTTGACATTTATATAATAATTTGTTTTCTCTTATAGGACTAAGACTGTGGAGGAATTGTACAATTAGCTAAGAAATTTAATAAGTTAAGATCTTCATATCTTAGGGGACATGGATGAAATTAATATTTCTTCTTTTTCTGAATTTCAATACAAAATTATTGAATAATCTGCACCATTTTTCTGACTCACACCCTACATTATTACCTAGTTGTTTGTTTCAGGGGAAAAAGATAACAGTGCACTTGTAAAGCAGCAGGATAGATATGCATCTTGACAAAACTAGTTTCTAAATCTTTGGTTTGTTAAATACAATATAGATGAAACATCTCATCTGTTCTAAAAGTGGTATGCTATATTTTCTAATATTTATCACCTTATGTGAACCAAAAATCATTTTGCCACCAAATTAATTGTCTAAGATTTCAATAATAAATTTCTGAATATTCAAGTTTTCAACCTTCATTTTATAAGTGTCAAAGTTATTGAATAGTTTTAATTTGAAAAATAAATTGATACATTTGATCTCTCTGTGTGTGTGTGTCTGTGTGTATGTGAGTATGTATACATGAAGTAAGCATCAAACAGCTCATTCCTAATTATTTCTCTGTATCCCATATGTGGAGACCAGAGATGTGTTCCTTTGTTTCAGGGTCATACTATTATTCAGTTATGGTCCAAATATTTTGGATATTAGCCCTCTGTCAGATGTGGGGTTGGTGAAGATTTTCTCCCAGTCTGTAGGCTGCCGTTTTGTTCGAATGACAGTGTCTTTTGCCTTACAGAAGCTTTTCAGTTTCATGAGGTCCCATTTATTGATTGTTGATCTCAAGTCCTGAGCTGTTGGTGTTCTGTTCAGGAAGTTGTCGCCTGTGTCAATTAGTTCAAGGGTTTCTCCCAATTTTTCTTCTAGTAGATTTAGTGTGGCCGGCCTTATGTTAAGGTCTTTGATCCACTTGGACTTAAGTTTTGTACAAGGTGATAAGTATGGGTCTAGGTTCATTCTTTTACAAATGGACATCCAGTTGGACCAGCACCACTTGTTGAAGATGCTGTCCTTCTTCCATTGTGCCGTTTTGGCTTCTTTGTCAAAAATTAGGTGGCCATAAGTGTGTGGATCTATTTCTGGATCTTCAATTCGATTCAATTGATCTACTGGTCTGTTTCTATACCAATACCAGCTGTTTTTACAACTATTGCTCTGTAGTACAGCTTGAAATCTGGGATGGTAATACCTCCAGATGTTTTTTTAATCGTACAGGATTGATTTAGCTATTCTGGGCTTTTTGTTGTTCCATATGAAATTGAGACTAGCTCTTTCCAAGTCTATAAAAAATTGTGTTGGTATTTTGATAGGAATTTCACTGAATCTATATATTGCTTTTGGTAGGATGGCCATTTTTATTATGTTGATCCTACCTATCCATGAGGATGGGAGATCTTTCCATCTTCTAAAGGCCTCTTCCATTTCTTTCTTCAAGGGCTTGAAGTTCTTGTTGTACAGGTCCTTTACTTGCTTGGTTAGAGTTACCCAAGGGATTTTATGTTGTTTGTGGCTATTGTGAAGGGGGTTGTTTCCCTTATTTCTTTCTCAGCCCATGTGTTTGTTGTATAAAGAAGGGCTTCTGATTTTTTTGAATTAATTTTGTATCCAGCCACTTTGCTGAAGGTGTTTATCAGCTGTAAGTGTTCTCTGGTGGAATTTTTGGGGTCGCTTATGTATACTATCATATCATCTGCAAATAGGGATTATTTGACTTCTTCGTTTCCGATGTTTATCCCCTTGATGTCCTTTAGTTGTCTTATTGCTCTAGCAAGAACTTCAAGTACTATATTGAAGAGATATGGTGAAAGTGGACATCCTTATCTTGTCCCTGAGTTTAGAGGAAATGCTTCAAGTTTCTCCCCATTTATTTTGATGTTGGCCATGGGCCTGCTGTATATTGCCTTTATTATTTCTAGGTACGGCCCTTGTATGCCCGTTCTCTCCAGAACTTTTATCATGAAGGGGTGTTGGATTTTGTCAAATGCTTTTTCTGCATCTAGCGAGATTATCATGTGTTTTTTTTTCTTTCATCTTGTTTATATGGTGAATGACGTTGATAGACTTTCGTATGTTAAACCATCCCTGCATCCCTGGGATGAAGCCTTCTTGATCATGTTGTATGATACTTTTGATATGTTCTTGAATTCGGTTTGCTAGTATTTTATTAAGTATTTTTGCATCTATGTTCATGAGGGAGATTGGTCTGAAGTTCTCTTTCTTTGTTGGGTCTTTGTGTGGTTTAGGAATCAGGGTGATTGTGGCCTCATAGAATGAGTTTGGCAATGTTCTTTCAGATTCTATTTGGTGAAAGAGTTTGAAAAGTATTGGTGTTAGCTCCTCTTTGAAGGTCCTGTAGAATTCCATGCTAAAGCCATCTGGCCCTGGGCTTTTTTTGGTTGGGAGATTTTTAATGACTGTTTCTATTTCCTTAGGGTTTACAGGGCTGTTTAATCTGTTTATCTGATCTTGATTTAGCTTCGGTAGGTGGAATCTATCAAGAAAATTGTCCATTTCACTTAAGTTTTCAAATTTGGTGGAGTATAGATTTTTAAAGTAGGATCCAAATATTCTCTGGATTTCCTCAATGTCTGTTGTTATTTCACCCTTTTCATTTCTGATTTTGTTGATTTGTGTTTTCTCCCTCTGTCTTTTAGTTAATTTGGCTAAGAGTCTGTCTATTTTGTTGATTTTCTCGAAAAACCAACTTTAGGTTTCATTGATTCTTTGTATAGTTCTTTTTGTTTCTAAGTTGTTGATTTCAGCCCTAAGTTTGATGATCTCCTGCCTTCTGCTCCTCTTGGGAGTATTTGCTTCTTTTTTTCCCAATTCACCCAGTTTAGCTGTTAGTTCGCTAATATGAGCTGTCACAATTTTCTTTTTGAAGGCAATTAGTGCTATGAACTTTCCTCATAGCACAGCTTTCTTTTTTTCCCATAGGTTTGGGTATGTTGTGTCTTCATTATCGTTGGATTTTAAGAAGTCTTTTATTTCCTTCTTTATTTCTTCCCCGACCCAGTGGTCCTCTAGTAAAGAGTTGTTCAATTTCCATGTGAGTGTAGACTTTCTGTTGATTCTTTTGCTATTGAAGTCCAGCTTTATTCCATGGTGTTCTGATAAGATACAAGATGTTAATTCAATTTTCTTGTATCTGTTGAGGCTATCTTTGTGTCCAACTATATGGTTGATTTTGGAGAAGGTTCTGTGAGGTGCTGAGATGAAGGTGTATTCTTTTGTGTTTGGGTGAAATGTTCTGTAGATATCTGTTAGGTCCATTTGGTTCACGATCTCTGTTAGACTCATTATTTCTCTGTTTGGCTTCTGTCTTGATGATCTGTCCATAGTTGTGAGTGGGGTGTTTAAGTCTCCCACTATTAAAGTGTTTGGAATGATGTGCAATTTAAGTTTTAGAAGCGTTTCTTTTATAAATGTAGGTGCCTTTGTATTTGGGGCATAGATGTTCAATATTGAGATGACCTCTTGGTGTATATTTCCTTTAATGAGTATGTAATGCCCTTCTCTGTCTTTTTTTATTAACTTCACTTGGAATTCTATTTTGTTTGATATTAGGGTGGCTACTCCAGCTTGTTTCCTGGGTCCATTTGCTTGGAAGACCTTTTCCCAGCCCTTTGCTCTGAGGTAGTGTTTATCTTCAATAGTGAGATGTGTTTCTTGTGTACAGCAAAAAGATGGGTCTTGTTTACGGATCCAGTCTGTAAGTCTGTGTCTTTTTATTGGCGAGCTGAGTCCATTGATGTTTACGGACATTAGTGACCAGGGGTTGTTATTTCCCATTATTTTGGTATAGCTGGCTGTCTTGTGTTTCTCTTTTGTTTAGTTGCTGTGGAGGTTTCTATTTCCTCTGTTTTCTTGGGTGTAGTTATCTTCTCTCTGTTGGAATTTTCCTTCTAGGATCTTCTGTAGGGCTGGGTTTGTGAGGAGATATTGTTTGAATTTGATTTTGTCATGGAATATCTTGTTTTCTCCTATGTTGATAGAGAGTTTTGCTGGGTATAGTAGTCTGGCTGGGCACCTCTGTTCTCTCAGGGCTTGTAGGACATCCGTCCAGGACCTTCTAGCTTTTAAAGTTTCTGAGGAGAAGTCAGGTGTGTTTCTGATGGGTCTGCCATTGTATGTGACTTGGCCTTTTTCTCTTTCAGCTTTTAATATCCTTTCTTTGTTCTCTACATTTGGAGTGTCTATTATTATGTGGCTAGAGGAGTTTCTTTTCTGATCTAATCTATTTGGTGTTCTGTAATCCTCTTGGATTTTTACTGGCATCTCTTTCTTTAGGTTTGGGAAGTGTTCTTCTATGATTTTGTTGAAGATATTTCCTGGACCATGGAGTTGGGAGTCTTCTCTTTCCTCTATGCCTATAATTCTTAAGTTCCATCTTTTCATTGAGTCCTTGATTTCTTGGATGTTGTTGGTGAGAGATTTTTTAGCCTTCTCATTTTCTTTGGATGTTATACTGATTTCTTCCATCGAATCTTCCATGCCTGAGATCCTGTCTTCCATCACTTGCATCCTATTTTTCATACTCACATCTGTAGTTCCTGTTCTCTTCTCTTGATTCTCCATTTACTCTTTTAACTCTGACTGTGTTTTCTTTATTGTTTCCATTTCTATTTTCATGTCTTGAATGGTAGTGTTTGTTTTGTACATTTCCTTCTCCAGTTTGCTTGTTTTTTTTCTGGAGATCTTTCATTGCTTTATCCTTTTCCTGTTCAAGCTGGGTCACCTTGGCTTGGAGCTCTTTAATGATGTTATTCGTTGTTTTGACTTGTAGAATTGTGGCTTCTTTGAATTCCTTCATAGTTTTAAGTTCTTCTTGAAGGGACTTTATCACTTTCCATAATGTAGAATTGTCATCGTTTTCATGTGTTTCAGTTGTGGTGAGGTGGTTCGGGCTGGATGGAATAGCGTTGCTTTCTTCTTTTGTTGGGGACATTTCACCCTGTTTTTTTTTTTTTTGTCTCTGGCCTCTGGCCATGAGGAATTTTTTTTTTTTTTTGCTGTCTTCTGGACTTGGGTCCAAAGGGGGCACTGTGGTGTAGGAGTTGCCTTACTCCACCCCTATAAGGAGTGTGATTCTGTTTCGTCTCCCAGGTGGGGACCTAATTAAATCAGGTGGAGGAGCTGTGCACAAGTAAGCTCTGATTCTCTGCCTCCCCACCGGAAGGGCCCTTACTAGTACAAAAGTTCGATATAGGACAGTTTCAAATATCTCAGAGTTTGCCTGGGGTTGGTTCCTGTGGGGGGTAAATCTGCAGTTCAGCTCCAATAGCCTTGCTGCTCCGAGGCTTGGAAGCTGGCCTGTGACATCACAGACTGTGATCTGAAGGTGCTTTGCAGTGGAGCTACTTCACTTCCAAGGGTCGCAACCTTTCCCAGATAATTGGATCGTCTGTGTGAGACCTGGGAGTGCCCAGCAGGGTGGGGATTATCTCTGCGTGGTTTCTGAATCTGCTGGCTTGGTATTAGGTTGGAACTTACCAGGGATTTCTCCTTTTGGGGGGATGCGTTATCCCAATTCCCGGGTCCAGAGGCTTCCTAGCATGTCAGAGAGTTGGAAGGGGCGTCCTACCCAGGCATCTTCCGTGGTCCCTGTGTAGCTGGGTGAGATTTAGAAGGAGTCGTGCCCTTTGTACAGCATCCTGCAATACTTGCCGCCTGCTGCCTTGTGACTGTTGACCCCGAAATCGAAATACGTCTGTGCCGGCTGCCGCCATCTTGGATCCCCCCGAACCTGTGGTTTCTTATTCACTGAATTTTAAACAACTGTGGGTTTCCATATTAAATAACATCTGCTGCAAAAATAATCTTCTTTCTTGTTTTTGTTGTTTTTTTTTCTGATACAATGTTTCTCTGTGTGATAGCTCTGTCTGTTCTGGACTTGTTTTATTGACCAGACTGTCTTTGAACTCAAACACACCAAGATCTGCCTGCCTCTGTCTCCAAGTGCTGGCATTAAAGGCATGTGCCAACATGTCCAGCCAAAAGATTTTTCTAATAAAATTTGAAGAGTAGATTAATTTGTGAATGTGAATGTAAAGAGTTAGGGGAGAGTCTATTACTATATCTATTTATAAATGATAATACTAAGTTTTCCTCTATTGTTAATTACCTAGTTTGTCATAGGATTTGGGTCAATTAACCATACACACATTTCTTTGTTGAGTGATTTTTCACCCAAACAGAAAGTGGATGGTAATTATTTTAAAATTTGTGTCACTATGACCCTGGTGGTCATAATGTTCAGGCAAGGTATTGTTTCACCTTCTAGGGTTGGCAGCCGGATGAATGTTTTCTGACCTAGTTGCATGCAGAGGATGTTCTACTATCTAGTAAAACTTTCCAGTAGTTTTAAATTTAAGTCTA
>CAJQZJ010000076.1:0-14627 GCA_907164525.1 Lophiomys imhausi
ACTTCCTATATAATCAGATATATTTATCCCTCTCAGGTCTCTGAGGTGGTTGAAGAATAGATAGCTAGAGTCTCATAGTTAAATTTTGAGTTGTTTAGGAATCAAGAGGGTGTTCTGGATCTACGAAGATGTTTTTAGAATAGTGATGCAAGTTAGTATGAAAGCTGAGTTAGACAGAGAACTTTAAACTCATGGAGATGGTTAGATAGTAAAATGTTAAAGTCAGGTGCCAAATACATAGGGCCTGGACATTGGGAATGTATGCTAAGCCATATAACTCTCATAATTGTGGCCTATTTATTTATGTTGTTTTGTATTGTATTTATTGTTATAAGAGAAAGAACCATTTGTTGGACTGAAAGGGGAGCTGTTGAGGGGAAAAAGATATACCTTAAACTTAAAAAAAGGAAGAGGATGGGTGGTTGAGGGGGAAGAGGGTGGGAGGGTGGGACTGGAGGGGGGCGTAGGAAGGGGACTGTGATTGAGATGTAACTTGAAGAAATAAAAAATAAATTATTAAAAAAACCTCTCTTCCACTCTTAAAAGATATCCTAGGTTAAAAAAAAATAACACACATCCATCCACACATGATTTTGATGACAGAGATGAATCATAATTTTCTCCATGGAAGCAAGTTCAATGGGGTAAGGTGTCTTAAAAACAGTTGCTTGAGTTATCACAGCACATTTAATATACATCACATCCTTTATTTAAAACGATTGTATTTGATAAAAGGTAATGGCCTATCATAGGCTTCCAGTGAGTATTCACAGACAGATTTTTTAATCTATAGTTTGTAGGGTACATTTAAGTCTTTTTTATAATCTTAACCAATTTATATTTTTATAGTTATTTTATTTTAGAATAAGTAAGGAATTGGTTTCTAAGGCATACATGACAAAAAGTCAACTTGAACACACAGAAGTGCATCAGTCTAGAGAATGCATGCTCTATGTAGTGAGGCTAGATCATCTCAAAAATTTTTCATAGTACACAAGTGGCCCATAACAAAACTGGGTGGGTTTTTCCTGAGACAAATCACACAAAAATAAAACATAGTAATGCAAAAATACACAAACCTGTTTGTAATCTTACTTTCACTTAAGTTATGTATAGTGTTGTCATGTCTCTTTCAATGTGCACTCTAAGATGCCACTGGACCTATGTAGTACTGGACAGAACCTGGAAGCACTTTTTAAAGTCAATATGGAATGTTAATGGGCACACTGCAATGTCTTATCCTTTTGAAATAATCCAACTTGAACTGAGGTGCACTGGGTACCATAGGTGAAGCTAACAGTGCCTGGATTTCAAATCAGTAACCTTTGGGCTGTTGGTCAGGCCAGCAAGAGAGTTTGTGTTAAGACATCCATACAAAAGCCCATTGTTGCAGAAGCTGATACAGGTTTTTCTTTTGTTATGAGCTTAAAAATATATAAATAAATGAGGAAACCTCATATATGATTTTGTGCTTCATTCATTAACTGAGCTAGTTTAAAGTCCTGGATCTTGGACATTTGGAAAGTGTTGAAATACAAATCCTCATATCAATTGTTTCAATTTAACCATTTATGCATAGAAAATATTTTTTCAACATTTATTTCTTCAAGTTACATCTCAATTACAATTGCCTCCCTACTCCCCCCTCTGGTGTCATGTTCCTACCATCTTCCCCTCACACCTCCCATCTGCTTTCTTTTTTTTAAGTTTAAGGTATATCTTTCCCCCCCTAAAGCTCCCCCTTTCAGTTCAACAAATGGCTCTTTCTCTTATAACTGTCTAGACAGCCAGTTATATGTCATTTAATTTTGAAAGCTGCTGTCCCTGCACTTCCTGTAGAATCAGATATATGTATCCTTCTCAGGTCTGTGATGTGGTTGAAGACTACATAGTTACATCCTCACAGTTAAATTTTAAGGGGTGTGGTAATTAAACTTTATTCAAGGCAATCAGGATACTTCTTCAGGTGCAGCTCCCTACATGGTTGATTCTAATTTGTGGGACGTTGACTTTATTGTTTTTATTTTTTATGTTTATTTATCACTTCAATTTACATCTCCATCACAGTCTCCTCTTCCACCTCTCATAGGCCGACCCTCCCACCCTCTCCCCCTTCTCCCACCTATCCTAATCTTCCAGTGTGGGGTGCCCTTAACCCCTTATGATTGAACAGCTCTTTGGTGACTTACATAATAATGGCTATAAAGCAATTTCTTATTGTTCAGATATTTATGAATGAGAATGTCAAACTCTCTCCATGGGTCTTCTCATCTCTAATTCCATGCCGCCATAACTTCTAAATACCTTTCATCTGCTGGGTGTTTTGTATCCTCAATTTTAAACGAATTTTACATGGAGAAGTATGTGTAGATAACTATGAAAGAAGAAATTGCTACAAAAAAAAAAACAGAAAACACACTACCAAACTGAAGCTAGCAGAGGCATAAGACAATAACTATAGCAATTAGAAATAAAAAAGTTGATAGGATAGCTTAGCTTATTATGTGATTCCAACTAATATGAAGTTTTAATATTGGTGTAATGGTTAATGTATTCATTTTGACTCATACCCCATAAGTTAACTTCAATAGTTCTGAAGTATCATTTCCCAATTATCTCTTTATTTACATGATAAAGATAAACCCAAAATGTTGTAATACATGAAAATATAAGTGCATTATCACTTAATCTTAGATTTCTGTGTTTCATAGATTTGAAGTCATCCTTGGTATGAAAATTAGGGAAAGATATTAGAAATATCAAATACCAAAATCATTGTCATTAGTAACTCCACACTCTGACCTACTATGCTACTGGGACAAATGAGAACTATACAAGAACAAAAATAAGAATTTTTCTTGCCAGAAATATTTAAACAATACCCAGCTATGAAAAGACAATCCGAGGAATCAGAGAGCTGAGCCTCAACTCAAAGTATGTCAATACCAAGACTGATGGTATTGATGAATATTCTGTACTAAAGTAGATTAGCTTGAATGTTATTCAGACTTTTGAATGCAGGTTTTGAATTAGATAATGTGTAACTATTGGTTTTACTGGTTATGATAATACAATTGTTATTATATGAAAATGTGGCATTCATTCGAAAATGTTGAGCATGCATTTTGGGGTATGGGGAGTAAAATACAAAAAAAAAGAAGAGAAAGATAAAGGAAGATAATAGATGTGTGCAGAATATGTTCAGTACACTAGGAGAGTTTTGTGGGACTATTTATTGTACTGATCTTTCAACGATTCTGAGATGACTGGAATTTTGAAGTGCAGAATTGAGGTGAAAGAGAAATTCTTAAGGACATTTGAGTAGGCCTAAGCAGTAGTTTGTAAAGAAAAACTAGTCTGAAATAGCATTAGGAAAGTACTTTGAAATACGATTAGGCAGAAATTGACCATAATTTCAGCTAGTGTAACATGAAAAATGTCTGTATTTTTTTTAGTCATACTGAAGATTGAATCTAAGACCTTTTCCATCCTAAATAAGCACTCCACAGCTAATAAATACCCAATTCTTTTAAAAATAGTGTATTTTAAAGTTTATTCTTGGAGGATTTCATCCCTGTATGAAATGCATATTGGTAATACCCATCTACCATTCTCCACAACACCCCCTTCTTCTACTTGAAAGCAGACTTTCATATGTCCTTGAACTTTCGTAGCCCTCTTAACTCCAGAAAGAGCGTTGGGATTCTAAGCATCTACCACCAGGCCCTACAGCCTTAATAAAGGCTTCTCTATCAAATTTCCAATTTTCTCCATCTGCGAGAATACATCATGAGAGTACATTTCAAATAAGTATTTGGTCATTACTTTTCTAAGCGTTGGTGATGTTTCTCCTAGGAAGACTTAGAATCAAATGTGTTTATTTCTGAAAACCAGGGGAATATTGTAACATTTCCCCCAAAATGTACTAAATTTCTTTCTACTATAATCATGTACATTTGCTCATTTTAGGATATAGATGTGTCCATGTGTGCCAAAAATGCCAGTTAGTGACATAACTGAAAATTGCAAAAAGATTACAATTACTTATATTAATTATTGATTATACAGTTTAAAACTGCTCTCCAAAATTTCAGAGTATTACAGGAAAACTTTAAGGGAATAATTCCAACACTGTGACAAAGATCATAGCTTTGTTTCAGGAAGACTGAACTTGATTTATGGAAATGAAGCAGAGTATGCTAGGTACTCAACTTAGGATCTAGACTAAATGGTCTAGTCCCAACCTATTACCATTATTTTTTCTTAAAATCCCCATATCACATAATCCTCCATTTTTGATACCATATATGCACTTAGATGTGATGTAGCCAAGGACACTATGACTGTCTTGATAGCTGTTTTTCCTGATGGTCAAAATGCTCCTTTGTGGAAAAAAACCTTTGAAGCTTCAGATTCTTTTCAGTAAGTATATCTGAAATCAAATGTCCTCTTCAATAACAGAATGAGGTTTTTTGTTAAAGTTTTTGCATGTTTTAATTTCTTTTCAATATAGAAAATAAAATGTTACTTGAAATTTTATTTTTCTTTGGTCTTTAATAACCACTTGCTAATGGCTCAATCATTTGCTAGTTGTCATGAGTAACCATTTAAGCATTGTCCCTATGATAAGCTACAAATGAGAATTATGATTTATATGATTTGTCTTTTTAAAATGCTCCTAAATTTAAAGGGTAAAAAAAGGTGTGTGTGTGAGAGAGAGAGTATTGGGATATGCAAAGCATAAAGCAGTTACTAGAAATAAACGACATTTCAGTCAATGTCTTGGCCTAAACCTGATTCTGTAGGATTCCCTGGAACTTAAATTATACCATGGAGGTGGGTTGGTTTGTTTTTCTAGGAACCAGAGCAAGGATTACAAAAATCTCACACTGTACAGGCATTGGCTATGGGCCTGTCTAAGAAAACATAATTTAACAGTTACTTTAGATCTTAAGCAGGTCTAGTGTTCTAACTGAAGTTTTCTGAGGAAGGTTAGAGGTACCCATAAGCATGTAGAATATGGAGGATAGCTCCTGGGGTAAGCTGTACCCTAGGGAATTTTCTAGTATTATCTTTGTCTTTCCTTCCACTTTCTGGAATCATTGCTAAAATAGTAATGTTTATAATGATGATGATGATAACATTGTGATTCAGATATTTAAGTTTAGTAGTTAGTAGTTAATAAACAGTCAAAAGATTGTTTTTTGTATATATTCACTATGCATTTTTACTAGATGTGTAAATTTTTCATACAAATATATATATTGACCATGTTTTCCCAGTTAATATAATTGTTACCCAATCAGTTTCCTTAGCACAATTATACAATGAGCAGAAATAATCTCATTTAAACAAATTTTATATTACTTATACAATAAGAACAGCAAATGAAGTATTTATATATGTGCATAATTTTCAATTGCTTCCATAACAAAATAACAAAGTTAATGACCTCAAAGCAAAACTCTCGCATTGTCCCACAGATCTCTAAGTCTCAATTGCAGCATGACAGTGCTCAGTTTTTATCCAGTTCCTACAAGACATTGGGTTGCCAACTAAACCTATAATTCCTAACAAGTGTATAGTAGCAAACCTTGGAAACTGGTAGCCACTGTGGCTCATAGCTGTTGGGGTGGTTGAGACTGATCCAGGAGAATTGCCACTAGTTTGATGGCAGAGACCCTATCTCAAACATCTGAAATTACAAAAAAGAAACAGCATTACTAAAACATGTTTGTTGAGATCATTGGCTTTTTACCATGTGTTTGTCTGTATGAATACCATTACATTAAAAATTTAGAATAAGTCCTAAATACTACCCTTTAACAGAAACATCCACAGCTTTGTATGGTTATTATTTAATGAAGTTCAATGATGTTCTATATTCCTATCATTTTATCCTCTTGAGAATGTTGCAAAAGGTGGGATCATGAGAGTGTATGAGCTTTTGAAAACGAATTTGTTTTTACTCAACAGCATGACCTTGAGCTCCACACTAGTTGCTTGTATATCAATAGTTTGTTTCTCCTTATCCTATGGTCCCACATTTTACTGAACTATTTGTCTACATGTACCAACATTTTGTCTCTTCTTATCTCATGATATGAATGTCCTACAGTTTGCTAAAACATTTGCCCATTGTTGAAATATCTAGCTTGTTTCTTCTTTGGGATTTCTACAAACTAAATTGCCATGAACAATTACATAGAGGGATTTTGTTCCTCGGTTTTTATTTTTTTTTTTTATTGTGGCTATAAGGTCTCTCGTCTTCTGGGCTAACTGTCCAGAAGTGCAACTGCTATGCAACTTGGTGAGTGGAAGTTTGTTTTGTCTTTTTAAACTATCCAACTATTTTGTAGTTCTGAGCAATAATATATTTCTGACAATGTTTATGGGTAATCTAATTTCTTTGTACTGTTAATGACTGTTTAGCATTAGTATTATTTAGTTTATTTCATATTTATTCTGTGGTATTTCACCAGAGTAGGATAGGTGAGAGAAGGGGAAGAGGGTATGAGGGTGAGACTGGGAGGGGTGGAGGGAGGGGACTGTGATGGAGATCTAACTTGAAGTAATAACTAAACATTAAAAAATATTTTTAATTACCAATTGCCTGGTATTTAATGAAGTTTAACTTCTTTCCATATATTTATTTTCTGGCAATAAGTCCGCTATGAAGTATTACCATTGGCTTGGTCTGTTTTTCTTTTGTGGGGGTGGTGGGGAAGTAATGCTTAGCCTAGGACGTATACAACTGCCCATGCTAAAAATTCACTCTGCTAATGAGCTACACTCTAGCTTTAATTTGCTGTTTTATCTGTTTCATTTTAAGGATTTTCTTAGAAATTCTGGGTGTTACTTATCAAATGTGGTTTAAAACATCTTTTCAGAGCCAGTTGATTTTCCTTTCTCTTGACAAAACTCAACATTCCTTTCCAATTTTAATGAGGTCTATGTTAACTATTGCATGGCTTATGTTTATGTTTTAATGTCCAATAAATCTTCCTCAAATAAAAGGGCCTCAAAGTATTCCCTTATATTGTCTTTGAAAAGTTTTATAATTTAATATTTTACATGGAAATCTATGCTGTTAGATTAATTATATATAAGATGTGAGGTTTAAAGTACATTTCAGTTTTTTCTCTAATGAATCTTCCATAGTAATTTGCTATAAATTGGACCTCTCGCAGTCGAGATGCTTTTTCCCTTATTTTTAAAATGTTTTCAGTACTTTATTTTAATTTTTTACTATTAATTATCTGAAAATTTCACACGTGCATATAATATATGATCATACCTACCCCTCATTCTCGATCTCCACATCCCCCGGGGAACTCTCACAATATCCCTCTTCCAACTTCATGTTCTTCTATTAAAATCTATTCATCTATTTTTTAGTCCACTGAGTCGAATTAGTGCTGTCCATATGGGTGAAAGGTCATTTAGTGGGGCATGGGCAATCTATCAGTGCCCATGTCTGGAAAAAAAAAAAAAAAGAGAGAATTTCCCTCCTGTGCATCCATCAACCTGGCAAGCTTCTCAGTTGAGAGTGGAGTGTCAGGAGGCCTTCTAACCTCCATGCATGATGCTGAAAATTTTTTATTGTGTAGATCTTGTGAAAGTCTTGCACAAATAATCACAGCTCCTGTGAGTAGGTGTGTACACTAGCCATGTCATATGAAGACAACTTTTCATAGCTTTCTTCCTATCCTTTAATAGATGTGTTAAATATTACCTATCCATACTTTACAGAGGCTTCTCTATAGTGTCCTATCTCTTTATATTCATGTTTGTGTCTGTTTAGTTGCCATTAACTTTCTACAGTGCTTTCCATTTCCCTCTCTCTCTCTGTCTCTCTGTCTCTCTCTCTCTGTCTCTCACTCTCTCTCTCTCTCTGGATCCCTCCCTTCTTTTCTTCCTCCCTCCCCCATTTCTGGCAGACCCTAGATCTTAATGTGTATCTCTATAAATCTGTTTAGCTATCTATCTGTATGGCTATAGTAGGGGATGTTGAATGGATGAATGTGAGTGTGAGTGACTAGAAGTATTGAAGAATAGGGGGGAAAATTGAACACATGCACAGTAGATGTAAAGAATCTACTGTGGGATGGGAGTGGACAATTAGGGCAAGAAAGATAAAGAATAAGATAAGGAGAAGAAGATCAATGAAAACAGGCATGAATTTCACTATGTAGTACAAGCTGGAGTCAAATTTGGGATCATCATTCTTTTGTCTATCTGTTACACCCTCAGGCATGCACCCTCAAATTGTTAGTATATATTCGTAATGAAGGGATCATTTTGTCATCACATATTTTTCTGTGAATATTTATCTACATGTACCTGACCATGTAGATTTTCTGATGTTAATATAACTAAGCAAGTTTTCTTTGAATTAGCATATTTCCATTTTAAGTTGCCACTATAAAAATCATCATAAATATTAGAAGCATAAAACAATATATTATTATTTTGCAATTTACAGAAGTCAGAAGTCCTAGAGGAATCTCTCCATACTAAAACTGTGATAGCAGTACAGCTGCACACCGTAGAGAAGAAGAATCTGCTTCCAAACTCTTCTAGATTGTTAGCTGAACTCTGTTCCTTGAGGGTGGCAGAGAAAGAAAACAATTTCCTTTCCAGTGGTCAAACAGGTAAAACTTTAAGCTCCTTACTTTTTCCTGTCTTAGAACAGAAGAAAACATATGGTAATTTGACAAATTTACTGCCTTTATATGTGTGTTGGAAACCAGGGAGAAACTGAGCAAGATGAGACAAATATATCACTCTGTCCCAAAAGATAGAGAGCTTTGTCAGACAGATATGAGCCTTACTTAATATGAGGGGATGGGCCACTAGCCAAGAGGAGGAGAAAGTCCAGCAGTCAAAGTAGAAACTTTGAGTGAAGCCTAATGGGTGCCTTAGTTTTGAGTAAAGACAACAGCAAAGCGTGACTCTCGTATTGTGTCTAAGAACCCTTTTTCTTTCTTTAGGTCATATCTTTATAAAGGTAACTAGCATCTGCTCCCATCTGCTGCCAGAGGAAGCTACTCTGATGATGACTGTATAAGTCACTGATACTATGAGTATAGTAGAATATCATTAGCAATTATTGTATTGCAACTTTTTAAAATCAGTACTGTTTGATTTTACCCTAGGTCTCTGGGCTATCTAGTCTCTGGTTCTTGGCTACACAAGACATGTCATGTTCCTTCATGTGGGGTGGGCCTTATGTCAAATTAGACATTTGTTGACTGCTCCCACAAGTTCTGTCCTAGCATATTTTGCAGGTAGCACAGATTTTAGGTCAAATGTTTTGTGACTGGGTTGGTGTTTATTTTTCTCTTGATATCCTGCAAAGTACCTTCCTGAACCAGAGAGATTGGAAACTGGGGGTGAAGGCTCCATGTTGACATCTCAAGGTTCAATAATTGTGTGGGCATTAACCTCGCATAATAGGGCCCTTGCTATCAGGTTTGAGAGAGCAACCCTTTGTCTTAGCAACTGCCTGAGTATTTGGGAATTTTCATGAGACACTGGGGCCAACAACTCAATTTAGTGTAACACAGTCCTACTACTGGAAGCCTCATTTGAAGACAGATGGCGGGCCAGTTTTGAATTCATACCCCCATTATTAACAGACCCCTTTAGGATTGCCTTCAACTATTTTAGAAAGTTGCTCCTGCAGTAGATTTTCATAAAATTTTTCAAATGCCCCTTAATTCCAGCTCTCTTTCCCAAAATTCTCTCGCTCTATCCTGTCTCTCTGCCCACTCCTCACCTGATCCTCCTATTTCCATCCCCATCTTCCCCCAGTCTTCAAGTAAAATCTAGTCAATTCCCTCTGTCACAGAGATCCATGTATCTCCCGTAGACCATTTCTCTTTACCTAACTTCTCTGGGTCTACAGATTTTAGCTTGGTTATCATTTCCTTAAGTTCTAATATACACATATAGGTGGATACATACTATATTTTCTTTCTGGATCTGGGTTCCCTTAACTCAGGATGATTTTTTTTAGCTCCATTCCATCTATTTGCCTGAACATTTCATGATGTCTTTTTTACCCATTGAGTAATACTCCATTATAGAAAAGTACCACATTTTCTTATTTTTAATTTTTGTTTATTTTGTTTTAATTTATCTCCTTTTCCCTTTTTAATTTAGTCTCCTCTCATACATTACATCCCAAATGCATATTCCCCTCACTCCCCTCTACCTAGTCTCTACCCACCACCTCCCCTTTCCCTCAGATGCACTCCCCCTCCACCTTCCCTCAAAAAGGAGCAGGCCTCCCAGGGATATCAACTAAATATAGCATAACAAGTTACAATAAGATAATGTACACACTCTCAAGTCAAGGTTGGACAAGGCAGGAAAAAGGTCCCAAAGGCAGGTTAAAAAAAAGTCAGAGACAGCCCCTTACTGCCACTATTAAGAATCCCACAAAAACTACAAGGTACAAAACTATAACATATATGCAGTAGGCCTAGGTCTGACACACACAGGCTTCCTGATCTCCATGAGCCTGCTTGAGTCTCAGTTGATTCTGTGGGACATGTTTTTGTGGTGTCCTTAATCCCTCAGGGTCCTCCAATCCTTCCTCCCCTCCTCCACAAGACTCTCTGAGCTCCACCTAAGCTTTGGCTTAGGGCCCTGCATCTGTTCCAATTGAGTACTTTTACACAATGTGTAAATGTACCAGTTTTCTTTATCTGTTCTTCTGTTTTGGGACATCTAGATTGTTTCCGATTTCTAGCTATTATGAATAAACCCAAAATGAATATGTTGAACAAGAGTCCTTCTGATAAGATGGAGTATCCTTTGGGTATATACCCAAGAGTGGTATAGCTGGGACTTAAGTTAGATGAATTCCCAACTTTCTGAGGAACCCGCATATAGATATTCATAGTGGTTGTACAAGTTTGTGCTACCACCAGCAATGGAGGAGTGTTTCCCTTGCTCTGCATCTTTACCAGAATGTGCTGTCAGTTATTACTGATCTTACCTATGCTGACAGGTGTAAGATGGAACCTCAAAGTAGTTTTGATTGGCGTTTACCTGACAGCTAAGGATGCTGAACATTTCTATAAATGTTTCACAGCCATTTGAGATTTCCCTATTGTGAATTCTGTGTATAGATCTGTACTGCACTTTTAATTGGATTATTTGTTTTTTTATATAAATTCTGGAGGAGATTTTATATATATATATGATAATGGATCCCTATTAGATATGGAGGTGATAAAAATCCTTTTCCAATCTGTAGACTGCCACTGTGTCTGAATGATGCTGTCCTTTGCTTTACAGAAGCTTTTCAGTTTCATGGGCTCTCATTTATTAACTTTTATCTTAGTGCCTGTGGTTCAGAAAGTCATCTCCCAGCCATACCAGCCATACATTATGTGGAGAGAATCTAAGTGGGAGGTATTCATTAAATCCCTCCCCTCACAGCTCAGGAAATCCCAGGAAAAAAGAGGCAGAAAGAGTGTAAACACCAGAAAGAATGGATGACACAAAGAGTACAAGGCCCTCTAAAAGAATTAAGCAAAGTGTACATGAACTCCCAATAACTGAAGCAGCAATCACAGGCCCTCTACATAAATAGCAGTATAGTTGTAAGCTTAGGTTTTTATGGGACTCCTGAGTGTGAGAATGAGTGTGTCTTTTCCATATTTTATTTTGTCATGTTTGATTATTATCTCCTAGTGACTTGCTCTTTTCTAAGGAGAGACTGAAAGGGAGTGGATCTGGAGGGAAGGGGGAGGGAAGGGAGAAGGAAGGTGGGAAATAACTGGGAGGAATAGCAGGAGGAAAAACTCCAATCATATTATATGAAAAAATAATCTAATTTCAATAAATGAAGTAAAAAGCAACGGTGTAGTCACTGGTCAACAAAGGCAATGAGATTTACATGAGCCCAAGTTGAAGCCTTGAAGTGCAGACTGAAAATCCAAAAGTAGTCCCAGACAGAAGTCCCCACAAAGCTGCTGGTACCCAGTACCATATGACAGAATACATGAAGCCCCTGTAGAGCTATTTGTACCAAATACCATATGACAGGGATGGTTTTTAAAGGCCCCTCTTCATTTTCTCTTTCAAAGTCCAAGAAGTGAAAGGCTTTGGTTAAAGACATCAATCTCAGAAGAGTCTGGGTAGAGGTATGGAGAACTGCTAATAGTCAATGAAGATGCTAGATGTTAACTCACAAGTCAGTTCACTAGAAACTACAGAGAAAGTTTATCAGCCCAGCTGTTATTCCCTTAAGGCCCAGGCAGGACTGGTCATCTGCAAGCTAAAGCACAGAATGTCTTATTTCCTATGAATTAGTTCCCTCTGACTACATTCAAAATTAACAAAATAAAAATTTGGTGACTAGTCAGGCAGTGGTGAAGCACATCTTTAATCCCAGCACTCAAGAGGCAGAGGCAGGTGGATCTCTGTGAGTTTGAGGCCACTGGGGTCTACAGAGCGAGTTTCCATATTCAGCCAAGGCCACATAGAGAAACCCTGTCTTGAAAAGCCAAAAACAAACAAACAAACAAAAGGTGACTAAACCACATAAATATATTCCCTGGGCTTTCTGGAAGTTAGAAGTCAAAAAATAAAAACGTTAGTAGATTTGGATGCTTCTAGATGCTCTAGAAGAGACTATATTGAAAGCCTCTCTCATGTCTTCTGGTAATTTACCTCTATCTGCACTAATATCATTTACAAGCTCATAACTACTATAGATTTTTAATAATTCTGAATAACTGGTACAGTAAGCCAAATCTTTCCATGTTACTCGTGTTGGTATTAGATGTTCTTGGCAATTTGAAAGACAACTTAAATTTTATACTCAGCTTATATACATTTATGTATTCATGTCATATGTGCAGACATTCCCACACGCACGTACACACACAAAACCCTTTAGAGTTGTATTTGTGATGAAATGGTTCCAGTACGTTTACAATTGAACTTGAAGGAAATTAATATTAAATATTCTACCTATGAAAATATCTACTAATTTGAACTTCAGTGATTTCTCTATTGTTTAATGTCTTTATATTATTTTCTCATACTTTTAAAATTATGTTAATATATTTACTTTTAAATACCAGATACTTTGTTATAGTAATGTACATGTTATGTTTTATTTAACTTTATTTTATATTTTTTTGGCCCCCAAACAAAGTAAACGCTTGCATATTAATCTTATGTTTAACAACATTTTAGGGGCTTCTCATTACTAAATGTTTATCATAAATAATTAATATAAACTATATTACATAATATAAAACTTACCTCATATAAACATACATAATAAATACACAATTTATGTTAATGTATTTTTCCAAGCAACACATTTAATTTGTTTATTGATTTATTAACAAGATATATAATCATCAACTCAATGTTTCCATGTTATGTATTATATTTAATATAGCTTTTCATAGATATCCTGATCTAATTTGGTTGCATGTATTTTAACAATGAATAAGTACTGGTTGTTTGTTTTTGGTAATATATTTTGTCTTAATGTGGCCTTTTATTGTGTCAATGTAAATATACACCTTTTCAGATGAAATAGCATAAAATTAGGTTTTGAATTAAATTGTAATAGATTTATATATTGTGAATGATGGTGGTTTTTAGTCATATTCGGTTTCTAATCACAACGATTCACAAATACCACATATATTGATTTTATAGACATCACTAGATTAAATTTGGGGCAGTTTAATTTATTTATTGAATTTTCTATAAATCTATTACATTTGTCCAGTTTGTCAGGTGTTCAGTAATTTAAATAGTAGCTATGTAACTTTCCTAGCCATCTTACATTTGTTCTGACATATTTGTTTTTTGACATTTATAAATTCAGTTTTATGCTATGTATTGCTACAGTAAGCAGTGTCTCCTGTGTACAGATTTTAAGTATAATAACCTTTAAAATGCGTTCATTACTTTAACAGATTTTAGTATAATTTCTGCATATAAATTCTACCTGAGTTTCATGATAGTGTTGTTTTACCAATTTCTTACATTTTTGATTACCTCTATTTTCTATTAACTTGCTATGGTCATAAAATGTCCAATATAAATATTGATAGCACATGTCTTTAGCCACTATTAAATTTTACTGTACAATTTTTAAATAGTTCTACCTACTGTGTGACTGTCGTGTGGTTTTTGTTGTTGTCTATTCCCTTGATGTATTTTTAGGTTTATTTACTTTTATTTCATATGTTTGAGTATTTTCTCTGCATGTTAATTCTATGCACAATGTGAGTTAAGTGACTCCAAAGGTCAGAAAACGGCAGCAAATCCTCTAAAACTGAACGTAGAGATAGATATAGACTACTATATGGGTACTGTGAGCCAAACTCAGGTATTCTGCAAGAGAAACACGTGCTCTTCAATACTAAAACATCTCTCCAGTCCCTAAAGAAAATATCTTTACCATAAATTGATTAGGTTATGAATTATTTTTCCTCGATTCACGAATTTCTCCAATTTAATCAGTTTGTGTCCTCAAATTCATTCTTCATATTTATTCAGATAAGTCATTTGTTATATAGTGTCTGCTACTCTTTCACACCTGGATGGTAACTAGATTTTATAAAAAGAGAAATGAAGTA
>CAJQZJ010000077.1:0-18865 GCA_907164525.1 Lophiomys imhausi
TGCCTGAGATCCTGTCTTCCATCTCTCTCATTCTGTTGTTGATACTCACATCCGTAGTTCCTGTTCTCTTCCCTTGGATCTCCACTTCCTCTTTTAACTCTGACTGTGTTTTCTTTATTGTTTCTATTTCTATTTTCATGTCTTGTATGGTATTGTTCGTTTTGTACATTTCCTTCTCCAGCTTGCTTGTTTTTGTCTGAAAATCTTTCATTGCTTTGTCCTTTTCCTGTTCAAGCTCTGTCACCTTGGAGTTCTTTAATGGTGTTGTTCATTGTTTTGGCTTGTAAAATTGTGGCTTCTTTGAATTCCTTCATGGAAGGACTATATCACTTTCCATAAGGCAGAATTGTCATCGTTTTCATATGTTACTGTTGGTGTGAGGTCATCCGAATTGGATGAGCTAGGATAATTCTGCTTTGTTGGAGTCATATTTCCTTGATTTCTATTTTTTCTTGGACCTTTGGCCATGTGTGTGTGTTTAGCTGTCTGTTCTTGTCGTTTTCTGTGTTTGGATCCACAGGGGATGCTTTGGTGAATGAGTCGAATTGCTTGGCTATCTGTCGTTGCTTACAGGGGGATCTCAGGGTCACTGTGGTTTTAATAGCCCGAATCCTTGTGAACTGGTGCAGCCTATTCCCAGGTAGTGAGTAATGGTCCGAGATTGTTTCACTGCTCCCAGTTCAGACTTCTCTATGTTGCACACTGAGTGATCAGCCTGTAATGGTTCTGGTGGTATGGACCTGTTTGCCCAGGCCCAGATTTTGTGGGCTTTGTTTATTGTCACGGAGGCTGACAGGGCCTGGCTCCACACCTAATATGTCTTGGTTTATGGTCCCCTGGTTTCTGGTTTCCCACTAGGCTTCTCAGCCACAGGCCTGTCCGCTTCCCTCCCTATCTGCTCCGCCTTGGGTGGGCGGAGCTTCTGCCCCTCCCTCCACCTGAGCTGGCCTCCCGCCCTAGCTGCTTTGCCATGGGTGCATGGGGCTTCGCCCCCTCCCGCCACCTGAGCCGGCCTCCCTCCCTAGCTGCTTTGCCATGGGTGCCTGGGGCTTTGGCCCCTCCTGCCGCCTGAGCCGGCCTCACTCCCTAGCTGCTTTGCCATGGGTGCGCCACTGGGCTCCAGCCCCGCCCGCCTGCATCCACTTCCCACCCCAACTGCTCTGCCCACCAGCCTCCTGCTCCGGCTCGAGCGGCTGCTGATCACCCGCCGAGTGCCCTGTTTCTTCCTTGTTAAGACTTCTAGTATTCTGCAAAGTTTCCTAAGTAGTTATAAGGTCCTCCTGAGGTGTGGGAAGCCCAGTAGGCTACTGGGTGATCGCCATGTAGCCTTTGATTCTGCCTGCTGTGTGTTGGGATCGATCTTACCAGGCGCCTCTCCAAATGGGAGTTCCCGAATCCCGGATTTAGTGGCTTCCGTGTCTGTGAGAGATGGGGGGAGAGCCTTGCTCTGGGACTTTTACCAGTCCCTTGGGAGCTGTGAGTGTTCCCGGAGGGGCCAGACCCTCCGGTTTTTGCACAGTGTCCAACAACTCTGTGTTTTCTATAGCTCTTCTCTTCCACATTCAAAATGCGTCCGTGCAGTTTGCCACCATCTTCGAGAGTTCATTTTAAGATTTAGTAATACACTTAGTTTTGAAGACCAAGTTCAAACTCCCATCCGCCTGAGAAAATGATCTGCTGCCCTCTTGAGCATGTGCAACACAGGAAAGCCCGCTGTTTGGATAATCCCTCAGTTTCTCTGCAGAGAGCACTGCATCTGGACATTTCTTTCTTGCATTGGTGTTACAGGGAGATCATCAGAGATGACCACTCAGATACAGTGTATAGCCAAGTGAAAGTCTTTATTCCATCCAGCTGTAACTACATTCAGGTATTCAGGACCTACGTGTAGTCCTGAGCATTAAAGTCAGAGGATGTAAAGGTGAAAAGCACATCCTGGCATCTCACTCCGCAATTGCAGGGGGAGGTTTTCACAATCAGGCCGTTTATTAGAAGCTAAATTAAGTTAGCTGTGGAAGCTTGGCCTCAGGTCCTGGAATAGAGTTGGATAATTTTCCATGGGATTCTCCATCAAGGAGAGCAAATTCTAGATAAACCTGAAATGTCATCAACAAGAATGCAAGGCAGAAGAACCACTGTGCTGGCTTGCCCTGTCACACTGGGATTGAAATCTACATTTTAAAAATTCCAATTAGTTCTAATATCTACATTCATTAAAATCATAGAACATTGTTTAGAACTGAGCCCCTGCACTAAGAAGTCCCCAGCAGTCTAGACCGAACCAAACTGCCATTACTCAGGCTAAATGCACTTAATCAAATCAAACATTAAGCCTGAAGATCCAAGAATAAACCACTGCTTCTAAAAACAGGGGATTCCAATCTACTTGTATCAGTGTCACGAGAAAATCCTCTCTGCTTTTACAAAGTAAATTGGAAGATTATAAGAGCTGGAGAATGGGGAAGAGTCCATGAAATGGCTTCTTCTGGATATGGCTTGGTTATGGCTACTGGCACAAGATCTGCACACACACACACACAAAAGACATCACAGGAGGCAGGGAAGGCTAGTTGGGAAGAAAAGGATCCATAGGAGTGAGAGGGGGATAAGAGAGAATCATGGGTGAACATGTCATATATTTGAAATTGTCAAAAATTAAATTGAAAGAACAGTAGGAGAGAAACTAAGCAGACCAATGTGGATGCTAGCCTTTCCTCCATTATGTTTCTTTGTTTTCATATTAAGAGTATGTACCATTCAATCACAGCAGATGAGAGCACCATGGGTTCTGCAGCATGAGAACACTCTGATTCATGAACCACAAAACCAAGTCATTTATGTCTGTAGCTAAAACCATCACAATTTTTCCTTTTGATACTCTTGTACTTGAGTGTCAAGCTTTAATGAAAATCATGATGCCAGGGTGCCCATCTGGGAATTGTAGTCCTGGAAAGGGAGAACAAACAATCACTTTACTGCTTTCAACTATTTGTAGCTATTATTTGCAAGAAGGTATTGTAACCAAAATAAACCCCTTTAATTAACTTTACCAGTTAACCAATGCATAAGTGCTGCTTTGTCTTCCCAATTAGTCTATCTGTCTCTCTGTGTTCCAGATGAAGTTTACTTAAGTTGAATCAAAGGAGGGTGAGCCATTATGCAATGCTCCTCTAAAGAATGTGCTTCACACTTGGCTGGTCACAGAAGCATCAAATCCATTTTCCTACAGACCCTGCTTGCTCCTCTCCATGCATTGTCTACCTTCCTTGCTCATGAAATCTACCTGATTGTTTCATTCCTTCATTCATTCATTGTCTATTTTTTGCCACAGGGTCTCACATAGCCCAGGGATGACCTTAGACTATCTGTGTAGCCAAAGATGACCTTGAACCCTTGAACATAGCAGCTGAAATGGATTTCAGGCTTGCACCACCATACCTGGACAGCAATTTAGGGTGCTTTTTTATGTCTGCCCTTTGCCAAAGTTAAGAACTGTTCTCTTCATTTTCATGGTTTACCACTGTCTCTGACCCCAGTAACTGAGCCCATGATCTTTTATTTTGTAGTCCTAAAGCATATAAGATTAACTAATATCCCATTTCTCATATTTAGGTTTGTGTGTTTAATTTGGAGTAACTCTAGAAGCCAAAAGACTAGAAAGAGGCCATTGGTGGAGATGTGGAAGGAAGATCTTAAGAGACAGTGGTAAAGCACAGATGAGCTGAAGAGGAAAGAGGAATAAGGGAGGAGAGAGGTTGAAATGGGGAGAGGAGAGGGTGGGAAGAAGGAACAGAGGAGGGAAGGGGTAAAAATTAACATGAAGGGTGTTTTTTAAAAGTCACATAGAAACCTACTATTTTATAAGCTTCCTAAAAGAGTTCAGTTGAAGTGTTCTTATATATTGTAATCTTATAGAGTTACCCTATACAGAAAGGATCCTTCCAGAAGCTACAGGTTGCCAAAGAAAGAGCCCAGTGGCAAGTGGGGGATACTTCCTCTCAAATTGTTGACCAGGGCTATCACAAGAGAACTCCCAAAACAATGCAAACTACTGCCATTGTTCCTCGTTGCCTACCAAAGTTATGAGGGGGTGTTATACAGGCTGCTGGGGGGGGTGAGTCATCAACAGTTTTAAGCTAGTTGTTCACTGTGTGAGCTACAGTAATGACCAACGTGGCAAGTTAGCCCATGTGTCCAGTAGTGGCACAAACGTTATAAAGGCAACCAACTGATTTATGATTAGATTTAAGGCTTATTTCACAGTAGTAAGCACATTCCTGATACTGTAAATCTGGCCAAAAACCCATAGCTGGGAAGTTTCTAGGCCCCCAACCCACTACTATTATTGTGCTAAGTGGACATGGGATCAAACTGCCTTCAAATTTGTATCTCTAAATCCAGAGATCACTACAGCTCCCAGATCTCATCAGAGAAGTCTCTACGTGCAGTGGGTAGTAGTTAACACAGAAAGTGACAATTAGCCAAGGTACAGGAAATAAGTGTATGGGTTATTCTTGGCTATAAATGGGGCACCTAGTTCATACCCTCTTCCCATAAAACTTTACCGACTATCCTAGAAGAGGGGCCAGGATTTAAGAGCCAGAGGTCCAGGAAGACAGGGACAAAATGAAACCTTCTGGACACAACAAGATCAGAACTTCCCGGAACTCACAGCAGCTGCAGTTGCCTACAGAAGACCAGCACAAGAGCAAACCAGTCAATACTCCAGCACCCAGTGGGGAGGAGCTCATAAACCCCGCCCCTAGCTGAGTATATTTGACAGCTGATAGCCTCTAGAGGAAGGAGTCACTTTTCTTTAAGGGTGTGACAAGTTGACTATGTTCTCTAGTGGATGGCTCCATGCTTGTGAGTCTATGGGTAGCACAAATTGAGCCCAGTGGGTTATAAAAAAAAAAATAGAGGACAAGAAGTTAGGAAGGGTAGGGATGTAGATTTGAAAAGAGTTGGGGGAGGAGCAAGGAGGTGAATATGATCTAAATACATTGCATACACACACACAATTCTCAAGGAATTAGTCAAAATATGCTTTAAAAGAGTATCAAAGCCTGTGGAACTGCTTCTCTGTCGAGTCAGGGTGATCGTTGCTAAATGACTAAGACAACGCATCTGGAAAATGCACCATCTTTTCCAGACTTGTGAGAGAAAGCACAGTAGCAATGTTGTGGCATTTCTGGTAGTGTTTGGGTGAAGGAACCGAATAAGACTGTGGAAGCAGTGCTGTTACTTAATTCTCCTCCTTTTCCTTTTAATTCTTGGCTCTCCTTTGTTTTTCTGACATCCAAGTCCTTCCTCTTCTAAACAGAGCTCTTTGACTCCTTTCCTGGAGTTCTGAGGATAGCCTCAAGGCCAGAATCTTCACATCACTCTTAAGACAGGTTACCTATGAAACCTGGGCTGTTTTGAAAACGTGTGCTTGGATGCAGGCACAATGACATTCTTATTTTCAACTTCCTTAAAAGGCTTACCTTGTCCTATTCTCTGGAACTAAAGTCTGACTTAGTTATCATTTTCTGATATCATTTGCAATTTTCATTGCAAAAACCGGTTTTTGCAAACATCAAGTGAAGAGGCACATCTGTATAGGAAGAGAGGGACTTACTATTTGAATTTCATTTCCTCTCAGTGGTGATAGGCTTGGATCCCCCTCATTTACCTTTATCATCTCTATTTCTTACAATGAATGATGCATCTTTCTCAAATAGGAAACAAGATAATAGTTTTATTTAAGACTGATAAAGTTAGGGGCTGAACTGCTTCAACGGAACTCTTACCTGGCTAGTGTAAGGATGTCTACTTGTGTGGTCTGACAAAAGTGAAAGGGTCTCTGATGAAAGCGTACTCTTTCACACTCAGAATCACATTTTGAGAGTGCAAAGTTTTAACTTTACGAAGAAGTGTGTTAGTCAGCTTCCCATCACAGGGACAAAACACCTCACACAATCAACTTACAAGAAGGAGAGGTTTGAGGTTTCAATCCATGGTTGCTAGACCCTATTGATTTGGGCCTAAAGTATATGAAGGAAAGAACAAATGGCAGAAGAGGCCATTATTTCACAATAGCTGGGTGTTGGGGCTTACATCTGTAATTACAGCATTTGATATGTGAAGGGAAGAAAATCAAGAGCTGTAGGCCAGCAGTTCTCAACATTCCTAACGCTGTGACCCTTTAGTACAGTTCCTCATGTGGTGGTGACCCCAATCATAAAATCATTTCATTCATAACTGTAATGTTGCTACTGTTATTAAATCACAATATAAATATCTTATATGCAAGATATCTGAAATGTGACCCCCAAGGAGTCTCCATACACAGGTTGAGAACCACACTGTTCTAGGCCATTCCAAGTTACATAGTTTCAGACCAGCCTGGGCCTACATGAAACCAGGTCTCCAAAAAATGTAGTGAAAATTAAAAGCACAAAATAATCTTAAAAGATTTAGCTCATCCCAGGAATCAACACCTCTGAGTGTCCCATTTACTTGGCCAACAATGCCAGAAATTCCTAGGAGGTTTTGAGTGAGGAGGCAGGGGCAGGGCTAAGTGTCAAGATTCTCTCTCAGGGTGATGTTAGCTGAATAAAGTCCCAGAAAGCAGTTTTGCAGTAAGACCTATGGTTAAGGTGGTGGACTAGTGTCCTTCTGCCCAGGAGAGAAGGAAGAAGGACAATGGTGGTAAAGTCATGAAGAAGTTGCCAAATGAAAGGTCAATTTTGTCACTGGCTTACAGTCTCCTGACACAAATCCTCTATGTTCCCTATGAGGGAAATGGGACTTGTTGGTAATCAGCAACGGAAGGAAGCAAATGGAAAAGTCCCTAGTCCACCACCTGCCTTTTAAGTAGATGACAAGACTGCCCTCCTAGCTTTGGGACCTGTTTAGAACTGTGCTGGAGAGCACTTATATCGTGGCAGAGTGGGCTGGCGCCCTGTGATTTTGCTCCCATCTCTTCTCTTCCTCTAGCCACAAGTTTATCAAAACAACCCCAGAGACTGAGAGATACACAATCTCAAAACCATTGCTTCAGGACAGTTCTCCCAGCTCAGGAGCCAACTTTGGAAAATGCCAATGGGATGCTCAACCCATTCAAACATTGCTTTCACATCTGGTTTTCTTTTTCTCAACCTAAAAAAAATCTAACAAAGCTGGCATTGGATCCGTCTTTCCTATCCCATCTACTACACAGAGCTGGAAAGCACCAAGGCAGAGAATGCCTGCATACTATATCAAAGTTTAACACAACTTCCTGAAGCTTTATTCATCCCTTGTGCCTACTAACTTAACCCCCTGGATAGCACCATTCGTGGCTTGAGACTTGGTTTTACTGCTCAGCTGTCCATTCTTTGAATTTATAATAACTAAACTCCTTTCTCAGAGCACAGCTGCGGGATGTGTTCATAACTCTACAAAGTCACAGGGAGCGTTTATTGCCATTATTATTGAATCCGAGGTATCAAAAGCCATAAAATGGAAACAGTCGCGCTGTGAAACCTCAGGAGCAAAATGCTGACCAATTAATTCAGCGCCTGAAAGCTATGGATGAAAGCTTTTTAATATGAAGGAAAATTAATCCAGCTGGGTTCTAAATACTAAGAAGTAAAATTCCAAAAAATTATCAAAAATGAGCCTTTATCTTTGCTAAAACTCCAGATGCTCGAGGGATAGTGTCTTAATGTAAGCAGAGTATTGTTAAGCCATGTACTGCTCAGTGGACCTGCTATGATAGCAATATTGAAATATTGATATGTCTCATCTTCAATTGCCTTGCCCTGTCGAGTAACCACATGTCATGAGCATCAGAACTGAAAACCGAAGACAGTAGATTTAGCTCCTTCTCTGCCACCCAGTCTCACCTGAATGTGGGGCAGGTCATTTGAACGTGACACATCACCTTCTTCATTTAGATAGCAAGGTTCGGAGACTATATGTCTCTCATTCCTTCTGTGTCAGACAGAAAGCACTTCCTAAGACTCTACCGATGCCCATGTTAACCCGGCCCTAGCTCTCTGCCTTGTCGTACTTCATGGATAGGAAGACGGCAAAGGAAAGAGGAGGAGAGAAGCCAAAGATGAATAAAACCCGAAGCATATGCGAGGCAGGAACAAAAGCAGGAAGAACAGCTGGCTCATTCCACTCTGTTTTCTCCTGCCCCAGGTCATGCTCAGATGGCTGAGAAACTGTACATGGTGCTGAAGACCCACAAAGTTGATACCTTCCTGCTAGATGTTCCCCTTGGTGAAGATGAAGGATTGGAGACACAGTAGCTGTGTCTACATTGTTTATAATTTGCTCCCTCTAGGGCTGCACTTTGTCTGACTTAAGAAGCAGTCCTTACTATGTCTCAGAGTGTTCCCTTATCATCTGAGAAGTAGCAGATACCGAGGCAGGGATGTGGAGAGTTTTGCAGCTAAAAGTGTGAATCTAGGCTGCCATTCGCCAGCAGTGGTTTTCCTCATCGTTCTGAACTGGGTTTTCACCCAAGGCAGACAAAGAGCTGAAGTTGATAGGATGTGGACTTGGCCCTCTGAGGGTTCAAGTGTAGGGCTGTGTGAGTCAGGCGACAAAGCAGAGTCTTCCTGACAACCTAGAGAATTAAGAACTCAGTGGGACAGAAACCTAGAGAAAAGTCCAGCAAATGTGGATACCTGGTAAAGCTGAGGTGCATAAGACAAGACTGGGCAGCAGAATAGATAGCAGTACCACTGACTCCTGAATGGTCACAGGGACCCTATTTTGTATATCTTGGTTTTGTCACTGTTTCTGAAGAACAATACTAAACTTCATAAATATTTTTTTTTAATATTAGCTCTGACCTGGCCACTTGGAGTCTGACCTTGAGAAGCTCACAGTGTAGTGAGGCAGACACAGCTCCGGGCTCAGTGTGGCAACAGGTACAGCACAGATCTGAGAGGGAGAGGACTCAGAGATGACTCAACAAATCTCTGCTTCCTTTTACCTTGAGTAGGATAGGCTTTTCCTGTCTGTGAGAGTTCCTGACATGGAATGTCTCTGTCTTCTAGAATTCTGGCCATTAGTCTTTCAAATATCCCTTCATCATCAAACAGCCAAAGGAAGATCAGTAAACACAGAATTAACTGTCGTTTCTGACTACAGATGATTTATCAGGGGCATATTCCTACTAGGAAACACAGGCAGACAGGGAGGAGGTGGGAATCTTTCTATCAGAGAATCATGTCAACCCTGATCTCCAACAGCTGTTGTGCATGTGTCACCCTCTCTTCTTCATTCCTGTCAACATCTGTCTGACCTGGAAAGAAGAATTTCCTTATGATTTCAGAGCCTGAGATATAGGAAAAGTGTGCTTGAGGGAGTTTAAAACAATAATTAGTCACCCTGGATGGAGAAGGGTTTGGATATGAAGACATAAGTGGTAAGAAACATTTGCATAGGAAAGGAGATCTGGAAATGTCTGAGGGGATTCTATTTGGATAAGATTTACAGACATGAAATTGTCACCAGTGTGGGCTCCTTATCCCCTCTGTGGATCAGAAAATGTTACCACTGTCCTTTCTTCAAGAAAGGTGCTCAAAGGTGGGAATGTCCATCTCTGTTGCTGTTGCCCCCATTAGGTATCTAGGACTTGAATTTGGTCAGCCTGGACCTGAGTCCTATGTACTATTATGCCTTTAATAAGTTATCTGAATGGCTACTTTACTGTCTTAATTTTCATCAACAAAATGGTATTAAGAATTAAACCTGTTTTGCAGGGTTGATCGGAGAATTCAAGGAGAGAAACTAAGTTTTAAAACACTGAGAAAATGCTACTTTACATTTGTGATAAAACACATCCTTGATATGTTCTTAAAGCCATGTCCTCTCCTTTTAGACAGTAGGTCTCTATCCTTCAAGAAATGTAGGTTTCTAAGCTCTGGGTTTTAGGTACACTTAAAGTATAATAATCTCCATTGAGGCAGTATATCTAATGCTTATAGATTGCACGGTGTAGGTTTTAATCTTGCTAAGACAAAGTTTCTTTTTATACAAAGAAGGATGACTAATAATATCTCCCGCATATGCTTTTGAGAAGATGAAGTGAGCTATGGTATGCAATTTAGCAAGACATTCAGTAAAATGGGCAGTCTTGGTGTCTGCTGTGCTGAAGAAACGGCCCTTCTCACCATCTGCATAGACAGTTGCCCGAAGCCTCAAGTTTTGCACCCACCCTCTGCAGAGACTCACTGGATTGGGACTGAATGCTGCTACAAGGGTACCAGTTAATTTGCTGTAAAAAGAAAAATGCCTAAGGAAGATGAGTTGGACTAATCATTGGACTAAAATTTGGATTGAGAAAACACCGAGGCAATTGGCCCTCAGCAGTAGAATAACAAGACTGAGAAAGAGAATGAAGTGCAATGAAGATCATGAGGGTGCAGGACAAATTTCAATTATGAATCAGCAGAAGCTATGACTGTGAGAAAAGACACACAAAATAAAAGGTAAGAGGAAAGTAGATCAAACATCTGAAGGTATTTGCTTTTCTTCCATGATCAAACACTTTAAAAAAAAAAAGAGCCAAAAAATTGTCAATGATTTCTTCAGTGCAGCCTCATGAAGCTGGGCAAATCTCTGTTTTCTGATGAAACATTCTTTTCCCTAACCTACAGTATTCCTTCTTCCCTCGACCCCTTTTTTTTCTTGAACTAGTTTATAAGCAACCAAAAGAGTTTTAGTTGAAATACAAGCACATTGAGACCACACCCACCAAAACAAAGCTATCATTATGGACTTGGACATTCATAGACCACTAGAGTCAAATCAATCAAACCAGTAAAGGCACTGGAGGATGGTAAGATAGCTGAGGGAGAATTCAAAAGACCCAGGTTAAGTTTGTAGTTTGGCAGCTTAAAAGCATACCAGACTCCAAGCAGAGGCCGGGGAAATAAGACTCATTATCAGAAACACTAACTAGAAACTATATTGTGCAGAGACTGGTCGTGCACAGAGAAGATGTGTCTTGTTTAGTTAGAATAAAGTCTAAAGTTTCATGCTGGCTGTAGAGAGAGGAAACCCCGGCTAGAGACCTAGAGATCCTATCCAATTACTGAGATAGGACTCTCCGGTAGAATACACACAATCACACAATCTCACACACACATACACAATCACACACACACACACACACACACACACACACACACACACACACACACCAGGCTCTCTATTTTCTCAACTCCAATAGATGATGTTCATCAAGCAGTCTTTTGACAGCTATGTTGGCATTACAGGAATCCCGGTACTAAAAGATGCTACCAAGATGGATGTTGGCATGTGGATGCTCAAACTTTCATCCTTCAGCACTTGTGAGGGACACAGACATGTGGCAGGTGAAAGTAACTCTCTCTGACTAGGACCAAATCTCTAGGGCTGGCAAGGTTCAGAGAGTTTTAAGATGAACCCAGAAAGAGAATGTTCTTCTAAACCACATATTTGTAGAATCCCTGCAACACATGCATGCACACACACACACACACACACACACACACACACACACATGCGTTCACACACATGCATACATACTTATATACCTACACATGTATACATATATGATGTATGTAACCTTGGTTTTCTGGTAGAGTCTCCTGTATAATGAATATCTTTTGTATATCAATGACATGACACTTGGAAGGGGCTTCAGGATGAGACTGGTCAGCAGAGTAACGAAGCCATAAGTAGAGAGTTGGGATTTAACATCTCTCCCTTGCATCCTGAATCTTTAACAGATTTCTCCACTGGAACATCCCAGTACAAGTTTTTAAGCAAACACATCAAAGATGGGACTCATTACAGACTCTTCCTTTCTAACTCACTGCTCTGCATGATGCTCCCACTGGGGCTATCAAACCTTAGAGTGACTCAGGACCCCACAGGTCAACCAAGAAGGCTCTGTTGCCTCTTCCATATATATGAAGGAACAGTTCACCAGAAATATGGCACAGGCAAAGAGCACAGCTTTCCCCAAAACCCACTAGGGAAAAAAACAAAAAAAAAAAACAATCCACATGTATTTAAATGATCAAGGGCTCCTCCTCTGGCCACCAAACATCATCTCCTTAGGAATTTCTCTCCCTTCAATTCAGGCTCTCTATGGGGTGATGGTTTCCCACCAGCCATTCCCTCCCATTTACAATATATCTATGGCCAGGGTCTAGGAAGACATGGTTATTATGAGTGCGTGAAGCCACCCTATTATTTGCATTTTGCATCTTGTTTATTGCTCTGTGGCCTCCGGTACAGGACAGGCTCCACTACAGCTGGCATCATTGCGATTCTGAGCTCAGCTGCTGCCTGCTCATTATGAAGTGCAGTCATGTCCCAGCTGTGAACTGCGTAGGGCAGAGATTCCCTCCTCAGCATCCTCTAGCGTCACTGTGCACAGCAGCCAAGTGGTACAGTGATTTGTCAAGGCCGGCTTCTGCCTCTGGCCGCTCCAGGTACATTACGTATTCTCCACACACTGGAAACTTTTCCATTTCTGTGTGCAGGTGGTCACAGGTCATTTTCTGAATGTGGCAGGATGCCAGGGTGTGGGCACTGAGAGGGCAGATGTATTCTGAATGCAGGAGTCCACTGAAAAAATGTTCACAGACACACCCCAGTGTGAGGTGGATGTCATCAGAGAATCCCAGTTTCCTCAGAAACTCTGATGACTGAAACCTTGAGAGAAAACCTGAAAGGCAACGTGACTTCCAGAACGTTGCAGAGCCTGGTTATTTGCCCAGAGGGAAACAGGAAAACAGATCTTGCAAGCTTGCATACTATCAGATGCAAATGAACTCCAGTCCCTTGAGGAATATTATATGTTGTGTTGTGTGCTTACCAATTGAGAGGACGTGGCATGTTGTGTAAAAAACTAAGCCCAGAGTGCTCCCAAATCTCCCTGCTTCTTACCAGTTTTTAACTCAATTCTTAAAAATAAAATCAAACTTCCCCACAGATGACTGAGCACTCTAGTCCTCCTTCATCTAGCCTTGGTGCCACCAGACACACACTATAAAAGAGGAGCCTTCTTCTGCCCTCACCGTGAACCAGGACACTCTGAGTGTGCACAGTTGACAAAACAAACAAAGCAAACAAACAAAAACAAGAAAATGAACACAAATGTCCCCAGAAAGTGAGTGGTCGTTATTTTAATTTTTCTCTTGGATGATACGTTAAAGTCTAGAAAGGTAAAGAGTAAGGCAATGTCCTTCATTGTGGGGTTGTTTAGATGCTCTGAGAAGTCATTTCCTCCATTTTGGTCTTGTGGATTTCTTATTCTTCCTTCCCCAACTCCCCCTCCTTTCTCTCTCTCCTCCTCCATCTGCATTGCACATTCTCTCTCTTGCTTCCTCCTCCCTTTCTTGCCATTATAACCAGAGAGGAATCCTGGAACTAGAAAGCTGAATCAGATTGCTGATGGGTATAGATTCTGCTAGCTATCAGCCTGGCCATTGAATGATTTAAAGCATTTAAACCCAGCAGCCCTGTGGTTTAATATATAGGTTCTCTTTTGTTATTCCAACACATCAGTAGCAGAAAGCCACACAGAGCTGTTGGGTGGCCAAGAAACTGTAGCCACTGGCACATTACAGGGATGAGTTCATGGTAGATGACTATGCCCTATCCACAAGGTGATGTAGATCACATGACTGTAATTTGTTCTGCAACCCTGCTGGAATTCTAGCTACTCCTAGACCAACACTCTTTCAAGTCCTGCAACAAGATTTTGTTTACCAGATGCTCAGCAGAAAGTTCTTTGTGACAGAAGTGAAGATGTGAGATGAATGCAGGAGGATCAGGAATTAAGTGCCAGCTCTTGGCTACATGGTGTCTTGTCTCAATATACTAAAAAGAAAAGATAGAAATCCAGGGTGGAAGAAGGGGAAAAAAATAAAAGAAAAGAGGAAGGAGGTGAAGAAAAGAAAGAAAGCAAGAGATGGAGGGTGGAGAGGGAGAGAGAGAAGTACCATGGAGGGAGGGAGAGGAGAGGAAACAGGTTTAAAAATAGGGGAGGTTTGAAGAGGCCAATTGAAGAGGCCTTTTGAAGATGGAAAGATCTCCCATGCTCATGGATAGGTAGGATCAACATAATAAAAATGGCCATCCTACCAAAAGCAATATATAGATTCAATGTAATTCCTATCAAAATATCAACACAATTCTTTATACACCTGGAAAAGCTATTCTCAATTTCATATGGAACAACAAAAAACCCAGAATACCTAAATCAATCCTGTACAATAAAAAAAAACAACTGTAGGTATCACCATCCCAGATTTCAAGCTGTACTACAGAGCAATAGTAGTAAAAACAGCATGGTATGGGTATAGAAACAGACCAGTGGATCAATGGAATCGAATTGAAGACCCAGAAATGGACCCACACACCTATGGTCACCTAATTTTTGACAAAGAAGCCAAAACCGCACAATGGAAAAAGGACAGCATCTTCAACAAATGGTGCTGGTCCAAATGGATGTCCACTTGTAAAAGAATGAAATTAGACCCATACTTATCACCTTGTACAAAACTTAAGTCCAAGTGGATCAAAGACCTTAACATAAGGCCAGTCATCCTAAATCTACTAGAAGAAAAAGTGGGAAAAACCCTCGAACTCAATGGCACAGGCGACAACTTCCTGAACAGAACACCAGCAGCTCAGGACCTGAGACTAACAATCAATTAATGAGACCTCCATGAAACTGAAAAGCTTCTGTAAGGCAAAGGACACTGTCATTTGAACAAAACAGCAGCCTACAGACTGGGAGAAAATCTTCACCAACCCCACATCTGACAGAGGACTAATATCCAAAATCTACAAAGAACTCAAGAAATTAAATGCCAAGAAACCAAATAATCCAATCAAAAAACGGGGGACAGAGCTAAATAGAGAATTCACAAAGGAGGAATCCCTAATGGCCGAGAGACACTTGAAGAAATGCTCAACATCCTTACTCATCAGAGAAATGCAACTCAAGAGGACTCTGAGATTCCATCTCACACCTGTCAGAATGGCTAAGATCAAAAGCTCAAATGACAGCACATGCTGGCGAGGGTGTGGAGAAAGGGGAACCCTACTCCATTGCTGGTGGGAGTGCAGGCTTGTGCAACCACTATGAAGGTCAGTATGGTGATATCTTAGAAAACTTGGAATAGCTTTGCCTCAGGACCCAGCCATACCACTTCTGGGTATACACCCAAATGACTCCTCATGGAATCATAAGGAAGTTTCCTCATCTATGTTCATAGCAGCCTTATTTGTAATAGCTAGAAACTGGAAACAACCCAAATGTCCCTCAACTGAAGAATGGATTAAAAAACTGTGGTACATCTACACAATGGAATATTACTCAGCTATCAGGAACAATGAAATTATGCAATTTGCAGCCAAATGGATGAAACTAGAGAAGCTCATCCTGAGTGAGCTAACCCAGACTCAGAAGGACACATATATGGCATCTATTCACTTATAGTAGGATTTTAGCCATATAGTACAGGATATCTATACTACCAGCAACGCACCAAAGGGAAAATGGACATAGACTTTTTGTTTGTTTGTTTGTATGTTTTTTAGTTTTCTCTCCCTGGCAATGAGACACTTTTCACTGGTGGTACTGCCTTGTAGGCCCCCAGTGTATGAGGAGGCTCTTGGCCTCATATGACTTCTGAACTGGGGTAGGGGAATGTTATGTAGGGACACTCCACTCCCGAGGAGTAGGATGGAAGGGTTAGGGGGTAGAGGGTGGGAGGGAAGGTCTGGGAAGGGGGGAAAGAGAACAATATAATGGAGATGTAACCTGAAGCAATAAATAAATAAATTTATTTATTAAAAAAAGAAAATAGAAAAAAATAAAAATAAAAATAGGGGAGGTTAAATATCTGTGGACTGTGCATGCCAAGAAAAAGCTGGGTGCTTTGAGTCAAGGTTTTGATTCTGTTTCTCCCACTTGCTAATATGTACAGAAGGATCCATTATTTAAGCCCAACTTATTTCTTCATCTGTAATATGAGAAAAATAATATCAAACTAATAAAGCTTCAAAGAGTCTGTGACTTACTTAGCACATAAATAGATCTTGTTATCAAATTATGCAGGAAAATATTTATTGACTTGGAAGGGATATATTATGATTCTGAATGAAAAAGGCCTCAAAATTCTTGCTTAAGATACTAAATGATTGTAGTTCAAAAATCAATAAAAATAGGCATAAGGAAATCTAGAAGATGCTCAAAATGGAGATAGTCAATGGTCAACCTCAATGTGTGCTGTTATGGACCTTTTGTACTAGAGTAATAGAATTCATACAACAAAAAGTAACTAAAGGTAGATTACATGCACACCATGGGACAAATAGCTTATAAATAATGATTTCTCCCCTTTTTCTGTAATTTTTTATTCTATGGCATTTAGGGGAATCTAAAAATACATCTTCAGCATCACTTTATTTCTTCTCACAAAAAGCTACCAGCAAGTGTACACTATCCCTGCAGCCACTGATGAGTCTCTTTATGTCCATGGAAAGCTGTGCACCTGCGGGCAGAGATTTGCATCTGTTTTCCCTTTGTATCATATTATTGTTCTCTAACTCTGCTTCTGCTGAACAGCTCCTGGAGACAGGCCCCTTCACTATGTCCTCCTCTCTCCGGCTTCAAGGGATCTCCTGCCTGAAGGGATCCAAGAGAACCCACTCAGGCAGCCTCAGGGCCTTCAGTGTCTCTGCTTCATGCTTCCACAGCTATCTAACGGCATACAAGCCCATGTCCATCCTCTCCATTGCATGCTATTTCAAGCTTGCCCCTGAAGAATTTTCCCAAAGTAGACTTGGATCTGCAGTTGTTATAAGTAGATTAAAATACACATCTAATATATATATAATATATATTATATAATGTGTGTGTGTAATTATAAACTAATGACCTCTGCTGGCATTTTTGTTTCATGAAGGTGATCTATATTCAGTATGTCACTAATAATGGTTCATTATCAACATTTGTAATGTCAGGTTGTATATTATTTATATTGCAATTTGTTGTGAAGAGTAATGTTGTTTTTCCATTCTGAGAAAAGAAGTGCCCATAGGAGTCTACTCCTTGTTACCATCCCTGACTTCCCTACTGGCTGTCCATAGCTTTTTCAACAACAGCAATTAGTGATACCACCTTTAGTGTCCAATAGGAAGCTAGATGCACTTCTTTTCCCTGTGTCTCTTTATTACCTTGGTGAATTTTTGCAGTGTTTCATCTTTTCAAATTCACTATCTGCTAAGAAGTTCATACTTCGCCATGATCAAGATAAATAGTTGTTTCTGATCACAAGAAAGTCATGGTTTGAAGACCAGAAGGAATCCCACAAAAGATTGTCTAGTTTGTCTATTTTTTTGATCACGCATGTCTGAAAGAATGCTTACCTGAAAACTATGTTCCAGTATCACTGAAACCAGCTATGTGGTTAGAAATCTAAGTTATGTGGATAGTTATAACTAAGTTATCTCCATATCTTCACTTCTTTTAAGACTGGAAACAGGCTCAAGGATATGGCTGCATTGGTAGGGTGCTTGCCTAGCATGTACAAAATCCTCTATTTGATCCCCTGCACTACATAAAACTAAGCCTAGTGGTATGTGCCTGTAATCCCAACACTCGGGAAATAGATACAAGAGAATTTCAATTTCAAGGTCACTTTTAGATGCCTATGACGTTTGAGACCAGATTTAGGCTACATATGACCCTGTCATTAAAACAGAGCAAAGGCATAGTAGTAATGGTACTACTAATAGTAGTAGTAGTAGTAACTACAATAATAAATATTATCATTTTACATGCATCCAAGTTTTTAAGAATAAACTATGAAAACTAACTTTTAACTTTTGCATTGTAAAATCAAAACTGAACCAACACAAAGACATTTATATTCTGATTATTTTACTATGGATAATATGTCTGTGCCTCACTGTGAAATTATTACATTTGTTAGGAGTCTCTTTCGAAATACTTCTGTGTGTGTGTTACTTTTTTTTAAGATAGAAAAAAAATCTGAATCCAAGGCATATTGAGCCTCATATCAGAGAAAGGTTAAACACTTGATTATTACTCCTCTAAAGATGAGGAAACTGAGATGCAGAGACATTAATTTATTCAAGGTCACATAATAACTAGGAGGTCTCAGGATAGACTCAAACTCACTCAGCATGACTAACTGCTTTATGCTTTATGACCCTTTTAATAGCCTTTTAATGCTAGACCACTACAAAGATGACAAGAAAGCAATAATTACTCCTATTTCTAATATATGTTTTCTGCATTTAATACAACCTTGACTCATGCTACCTTCAGTTGCTGAATAATGACCTTGTTGTTGTATAATGCATCATGTTGCTTACTGAAAAAAAAAGCGGTCTCAGCTCTCAAAGATACAAACATCTTTGAAAAAACAAAATAAATAAAAACACAATGGAACTCTCAATAATCAATGATTATAGTCCCCCGACCCCCAGAAACTGAACATAGGACATCAAATTCTGATTATGTACTCTGCTGTTTAGCTGTGTTCTCCAGTGGCACAATAGATTTTGATATCAGAAAGGTGAACAATGATAGACAGTAATAAGTTCAGTTGGGCAAATTAGGCAGATAAGACCTGACCTATGGAAATCATAACTTACAAACTAAAAGACGAAGTAGAGTCAGCCATGCAGTTGACCAGAGGAAATAGTTGAGGTAGATTGAGGAGAAAGTTGGGCTTTATTTTGAAAACAGACAAAGTGCTTCATATCAGAGAAAATGAAGAAGGAAGAAGGAAGAAGAAGAAGAAGAAGAAGAAGAAGAAGAAGAAGAAGAAGAAGAAGAAGA
>CAJQZJ010000077.1:32442-61344 GCA_907164525.1 Lophiomys imhausi
AAAAACATATTTCCTTGCCAACAGTGGTAATTTAAACACATTCTTGTTTGTTGAATACATTTTTCTTTGACAAAGGTGCATAAAGACCCATGCTATGATGTGGGTAAAAATGCTTAAGAGCCTTGTACTTCTAAGAAACATCACAATTCAAAGGGTGAGTTAGCTTAAGTAGCAAGTATTAGCGTGGTGTGATAGGTTTCCAAGTATATTCTAGGATGAGGTAGATTAAACAGATAAGTAAGTAGGGCAATACACTCCCAGTATCTTTGTTCAAAGGATTTTGAGCATCAGCACTAGGAATCTTCCTCAAGAAAATCTGTTCTTTGAATTCCCAAAAGCTAAGGGAAAAGAAAGTGAATTTACAAAGGCTGCTTCACCAGCATGGTTCCTTGAAAACTGCAATCCCCCTGAGCACAATAAGAAACCAGCCAGGTAGAATTCACTGCAAGCTTCTAATCCGGGAAATGCATCTCTCATTAGCTAACAAGGGAGTCACTGTCTTATGTTCTCCATGCTGCTCCTATAGATACGAGGAGCACCCTTGATGTCTATTTCTCCCCATGGGCAGGATTCAGGAAAATAAAGCAGAGAGCATGCATGTAGTTCTCAGAGCGTCTCCTGACCCCATGGCTACCCATGAGCAAATCCACAAGCAAGTCCACATATTGCCTCTAAAGCAGGAAGGTCTCGCCCAGGGAGCACTTGCTGTCTCAGCCATGTCAGTTAATCTTCAAGCAATTGTGCTTTGTTTGACACTCACTGAATCCCTGTGAAACGTATTCTGCTACTGTCTTCCATACACAGGAAGGTGCGTTTTCTTGAGTCACATGACCAAGAGATTAGAGTCAGGAAGATAGGCCTGGGTAGTTCCTGTAGGAGAAAAGGATGCAGGAACGGTACACCTGGGACTTGACTATGTGGCAAGAGGCTACAGCTCCCACTCAAGTTCCCTCATGATTCCAGATGTTTCACAAAGTTTCCAGAACAACTAGAGATCAAAGGCTGCCGCAATGTGGGCTTTGACGAAAGAATATCAAAGGCCCCAACTCATGTGTACGTTTTAGAAAATCAGGTTATGGGATGCACAGTGTGGATGGTGAGGTAGACCGTGTTTCTTCCCCAGCTTGCTTTGTGGCACATGGTCCCTTGAGGAGGGAACAGCGATTCACAGAAGTAGACATTCCTGTGGGTCCATTTCCAGAAGTGGGAAAAAGTGGAGAGTCAGATCTGCATTGAAGTTGCACCTGTAACACTGGGTCTCTGATTTGGTTAAATTATTTAGTGACTACTTTGGGATGACATTCCAATAACTACCTTCTCTGGGCACTTATATTCTCTCTCAAGTCGGCCCTCCATTTGCATGAGTAAATGGGTCTGCTATATGCCTGCATCATAGCAACCCTCAGGCAACAGATACAGGGTGGGGTACTGGACCCTAGATCACAACCTAGTTCTAATTCTGTTTAGTATTAAAGGATGTAGGCCTTGGTAGCCACTTCTACAGTTTCTCCACACCACATATGAAGAAACATGACCAGTAATAGAAAAGGATGAAAAGATATCAGTGAAAAATTGGAAAAAAAATCATTTCTTGACTGCATTCACATTGATTATAGTTCTTATAGTTATATAAGAATAATTATATAGCTATAGTTTTATAATCTTATAATATAGACTATAGTTCTTAGGCTCAAATGTATCCTGCTTCTTGTACTCTTTGGTTATTCAATATCTGTTTATATCTTCTAAGATAATACAGAAATAATTTGGATCAGACTTTGTTTACTCTAAGCCAAGAATGTTGTCTAAAATATAATCCATTACTTAGTGGGCTTTCCCAGCTCTACTGGAGAATGAAGCAGAAGACCCCTATCAGCACCCCAGCTGTCAAGTTAGAGAGCGTGGGTGCTCTTTGATTGTTGTGATTTGTTGCTCTTGATTTGTTGTGAACATGCCTGGAGGGGAGGGCATCTAATCACATCAATATGGAGCTCTGTCTCCTTGGAAAGAAAAAAACTAAGAGGCTCCCACTTGAAAAACTGTAGGGGATAGAAAGAAATGGACTGTCAGTCCTACTACCTGCAATCATGACCAGAACTCAGTCAGGAGTGGCACATCGGGCTTTCATTGAGTCTGTGTGCGCTCATGTCCCCATCAATGTCAATATTCAGGAGAATCAGGCTTGTTGAAAATTGAAATGTCTTGGATGAATAATACATCTGTGGAGTGTAGATGAGGGAGGGTATTGCTTGTTCTGTATGTCGAGCCCAGAAAGATGAGCCAGTCCTTGAAGTAAATGACATTGAACTTATTCAAATCCTGCTGCTTTCATTCAGCAGGCCAAGATTTTACAAAAGAAGGATAGCCAAGGCTTGGGAGACCGTATTTCTGTCTCTGAAAAAGGAACAGTTCAGTGGGCTGATAAATAAGAACTAAGAGCTGCTCCGGTACAGAAAAAAAGAGCCAGGGTGATGAAGACAGATTATGATATAATAGATAATAGTGTGTGTATGAGTGTGTGAGTGTGTTATGTGTGACTATGTGTATGTGAGTGTGTGTGTATGATTGTGTGAGTGCAGTTGTGTGTACACACACATGTGCACCTGTATAGGTCAGAGGACAATCTAGAATGTTGTTCCTCAGGCATTGCTTATGGTTTTTGTTTTGTATTTTTTTTTTTTTTATTCAGAGTCCCTCACTGGTCTGGAACTCGCCAAGTAGGCTATGTTGACTCCATAAAACTGCCTGTCCCTACTTCCCCAGAACTGAGATTACAAGCTTGCCAAGATACCTGCATTTAAAAAATTAGGTTCTGGGGATCAAACCCCAAGTCCTCATGCTTTCAAGACAAGCAATCTGGCCACTGAGCTAGCTCCCCAGCTCCCACTTTGTGAATTTTTTTTTTGACCCAGTAAAGTAGCTGCCAAAAAGCTTTAAAAATTCTTCCTATCCTCCTCTTTTTAATAAGTGAGATAGTAACATATAACCCTGAGGGTGCTTGGGATTACATTCTGATAGAACAAACAAAAACAGGTACCATGAGGCTTGCACAAAGAGTTTTAAAAGTGTTCTTTTATTGTGAAGTGGAAAGGGGGTGTTTCTGTTAAATCCTTAGGACAAATGGCAAAAGCAAATTTTAATTTGGTTACTTTTTGTTTTTTACATTTTATTTGCTTAGTGGTGTGTGTGTGTGTGTGTGTGTGTGTGTGTGTGTGTGTGTGTGTGTGACATACATGCCACCGCACATGTGTGAATGTGTGGAGGTCAGAGGACACTTAGTGGAAGTCCATTCTCTCCTTCCATCATGTGACTCCTGGAGGTAGAACTCAGATGGTCGGGACTGGTGGCAAGTTCCTTTGCTCACTGAACTGTTTTGCTCATCCACTGTGGGAATTTCTAATTTTCACCTGACAAGAGGCACCAACTAGACTCTGGAGTGAACGGTTCTTTTTCCTTTCATGTCCCCATAACTGTCTGTCTTTCTAGTTGCCTCACCTTAGTTTGGAAAAGCAAAAAGTCTTCCTAATTGAACCTCGACTTTGTTCTAGACATGCCTGGGTACCGGCCACTTATTATTTTTCTTGATGTTAAGAAAAAAAAATATCAAAGCTAGAAGTCATGATTCCTAGCTTGTCCAGTACCACACATGATTGTCAGGCTGTTTCCAGGGAATAAGCTCAAGTTTATCTAGTGTCTGGCTTGGGCTTTTTCTACCACAGCCACCATTATACCTGATTGATTAGTTTTTACTTCTCAAAAGACCTGAGCCATCAGGAGCATCATCTCAGAAGGTTTATGGGATGAATTGTGGGTGTGCAAAGTCTCTTTGAAAGCTGTAAAACATTAAACATTATCACTGCTTCCAGTAAAGTCTGGAAGGATTTCTCTCTGCAATTAAAATGGAAATTGGTTTGACCTGAGCATAGTAGCCCCATTCTGGGCAAACTCACACATAGTTCTTTACTAAAGATGTTTCAATTAACCCAGATTTTAAATTATTTTTTTCTTTTCCCATTGTTTTGTGTTAGAGCCAATCAATATTTATTGATTGAATGAGCGAATCATTGCATAAATAATTTAGATAATGTTTCTTTTGTTTATGATCTTACATAGCATGATGATTTTGAAAGTATACAAGCTTTTTTGCTATCAAATTTTTAAGAAGAAAAATTACTGAATATAGACAAGACAGAAACAAACATATAAGAGTGAAAACCATGGCACTTTCAAACTTCTTTTGATTGGTTAAATTAGTAGACTTTTCAGCTAAATTAACAAGATTTGCTATATGCTAGTCTGTTTTTGTTTTTTTTTTTTTTTACTGTTGTTTTACTGCTGTGTACACATCCTGCTTCTAAAAGTGATGTGTAAACTTGAAAACTGGGACCCTATTATAGCTTTTGTTTCTGGACACATCATCTTATAATTGACTACTGTAGCCATGGGCAATCTATTATTCCATTTCTAAGTTACTAATGCAAGAAAGATGTTTCAATAAGAAGCCATTTTTTTGAAATCTTGGCAATGGATTTGCGAGGTTGGCACCAACAGTTTATTTCCCATTTTGTTCTCTAACCTTTGGTCTCCATTTTTATCAGAATGAAGACATTGTTATATCAATGTTTACTTATCCTTGTATTTTCCTTTCCTGATACCTTGCTATCAAGTGTTCTCTTGCATCTGTTCATGGGTTTTTCACATTGTTCTGTGGTTTACACCAGTCGCCCTTCATTCGGGGTCCTCTAACATTGTCCTGTACAGTCAGAGATTAATCTGTGATGCTCCTGCTTACAGTTTTGAAGGAGTTCAAGTACATAGCAAGCCAAAGTAAAAGAATGAATAGATAGATGGTTGATAGATTGATAATAGGTAGATGATAAACACATAGATAATAGATAATAGATAGAAGGTAGACAGACAGACAGACAGTGAGATGACAAAAAAATTATCAATCAGGTGCTCCAAATACCCCTGGGAAAATCCTTTAAGACAGTTTACAGGAGCCCAGGTGAGCTCTCTCTATATAGATGAGCATCCCATGGCTGAACTTCCGGCTTCTCTTTCCCCTTGTAGACACCTTTATATTATGAGATAAACTACAGTAACCTATGGTTGAGATCGTTCACTTTCTAGCTGTTCTCAAGGACACATTTTTGCTCTTGAACTGTTTTGTTCTTCAGTTCTCTCCTTGCCACAGAGTTATGAGAACTAGCCCACCCCCAAATAAGAAGTCTTGGAGGATACTGTGAAACAAACATGCTAGAGTCTGAAGTGGGCAAGGGGACAATTCCACACTCACAGCCAGTTTCTCAGTGAGCTTAAATAGTATATGACAGTTTACCATATAGTGTACATTGCATGCACACTATTCCAAATTCCCAGATATGCTGAGGACAGATTCTGGAATTAGTCAGTCTAGTCTAAATATTTTATCATCTCTTATAAGCCTCACGACCCAGTTTGTTACTTACTCCCTCCTTGTCTGTTTCCTCCTCTGCATACAGGGTCAAACCAGTACTTACCTCAGAGAGGATCAAGTGGTCCACCTGAAGCATTTGCTAAATGTTTGTTTACCTGCTGATGCTGTGGTTTTGTTAGTTGTTCTGGGTGATTGCTTTTTTTCTCTTGTGTTTTCCTCTTACTCTCCTTTGTCTGCTTATCATTTCCCATGCCAAGCTCAGCATTGCACTGCTCTCTTCTTATCCATCTTCTTTAGTGTGTCCACACACAGTGCACAAAGTGCAGAAGACTGTGATTGTACTTTCTGGCAGGTGCTACTTTTGCTTTCTCTTAGGTTACAGCCCCTTCATGTCTCTAGAACCCTGTACAGTGCCCAGACTTCTGGTAACACTCAACCTGCTGAATCTTAGGTTACAGCCCCTTCATGTCTCTAGAACCCTGTACAGTGCCCAGACTTCTGGTAACACTCAACCTGCTGAATCTTGCTTGTGTTTTAGTTACTGTGTCTTTCCCTAAGCATCTGGGAGATATTCTTAGTTGTTAATTGCATTGGCGATGTGTTGAACTGTATAGAGCTTGACATAGAAATACATGGTTCTGATGCCTGCACCTGCCTTTAACTAGATGTGTTGGATTTGGAAAACTTACATAGGTGTCCTATACAGATCCTATGACTTATGTTAGGGTTACATGATTGTATGTGAAAGTGTCTTTGTGAACTAGGAAATACCACATATGACTTAGTTATTGAGCTCTTGAAATGTATCATTCATTCCTTCATAGAAAAAAAAAATCCTCCAAGAAGAGTCACCAAAAATATCATGTTTCTAAGAGAAAGAAACACACACCCTTTCTTCACAGGCTTCCTGATTTTTAAAAATTTTTACAACTCTCAGAGAACTCTTTTATACTTTCCAGTTTTAAAAGTATTAATAGCTTCTTCCTGGGACAGAAACAAGTGTGCCTTGAGCCCTCTTCCACTTGCTTACTTATGGGGTGTCTTTAGTGAACCTTAATATTTACATCTTTCTCTTTGTGGCACAAAGACACAGAAAAACCCATGCTAATCTGTATTCATTCCACTTAGAATGTGTGTTAATCATGCATAATGTGTAGCTGTCACTTACCTTTGCTCTATTGGTTAGATATAAAGTTTTCTTGAATGATAACTATTTAATTAGTATTACTTAGTGATAGTGTGCTTTTTGCAGTTCACTTAAAAACACTATGCATGATTCTAAGTGCTTTATGCAAATTCATCTAAAATTTGATATAATAGTTTTAAAAACATTCTTATCTTGTTGAAGAATTTCAAAAGAATTGTATCTAAGTAAGATTAACTAATAAGAGAATAAGAGGCTGAAGATGAAGCTTGGAGTTAGACTATGTCCTTAGCATTCTTAAGACCTTGTTCTCGAGTCTTAGCACCACCAATATAAAATAAAATAATCAATTATATGTACATATATGTGCATAATCATCATATCATTGAAAACTAATTCTAAAAATATTCATAACTTCTAAATTCTGATTGAATAGAAGACAGAAATCAGAGAAATATTTATAGGCAAAAGGAAAAACTGTTAACTCGGATTTTTATATAAAAATATTTTTTAATTAAAGTGATCATTATTAGTGGAATGAATAGTGCAGTCACATCTGAAGATAGTTTCACAGCTCCTTACAAGTGCTCCTTACAAGCCACACACACACTGTCACCAGAGGATCCAACCAAGAACACTACTAGGTACTTACCTGTATGTTGAAGTATGTGTCCACATGAAAACATGTACATGTATTCCTGGAGCAATTTCACGTGGACGAATACTTACAGGTAAATACCAAGATACCAAGATATCCTTCAAAGGTGAATGAGTGAGTAATGTTAGTTCATTCATAGAGTGGAAGATGACTGAGAAATAAAAATAAATGAACATGAGGAAAGGCTTATCGATAGAACAAATGCTTAGTATGCTCAAGATCCTGACCTCAATACCTAAAGTCCAACAGCAGCAGTGAGGAGAACTATAAGTCGACAAAAAGACATGCAAGAAACTTAGGTGCATACTTTAAGTGAAAAAAGCCAACCTATAAAGGTCTTATATTGTTTGCATTAGTATACATTAGTCAGAGTTCTTTAGGAAAAAGCAGCCAGTATGGTGTATATGTGAAGATTCTTTATATAATAAACTTGATAATATGATTATGGAGGCTGAGAAGTATAATATCTTCGGTCAGCAGGCTAGGAACTTGGGAGAGCCAATGGTGTGGTTCGACCCCACATCGAAGACCGAAGAGAGGAGACTTATGTCCTAGCTTGAAGACAGATAGTCTATTGACAAGAAATATGCCTTGCTCAGCCTTCTTACTCTATCCAAGACTTCAACACTTCAACTGAAACTCAGCATCACATCCAGCAGCACCACCCATGTATAGCCAAAGAAATGTTCAACTGGGTATCTGGGTAGCATGTGGCCAGCCTAAGTAGATGCATGAGATTATCTATGCTATATGATTCAAACTGTATGGAAAAGCAAACCAAGATATTTTAAAAATGAGAGTTTTCAGGAGTCTTAGGGATGGAGGAAAGGATGAGTGGATACAACATGGGTTTTTTTTAAGCATGGTAAACAACTATTCTTCATTGTTCTATGATAGCCATTATGTGACATTTTATATTCGTCAAAATCAATTGATTGTGTAACATAGAAGGATGAACTCTAGTGCAAACTCTAAAGTTTATTTATTAATATTGTATCAGCATTGCTTTTCCAACTGTAACAAATACATTAAGCTAATGTAAGAAGTTAATAGTAGAGAAATGGAGGAGGAAGTAGGGTTTATGGAACAATCTGTATTTTGTGGGGGCTTTCTTCTCTGTTGTTATTTTCTGGTCCTTACACATGCTTGATAGACACTTTATCTCTGAGTTATGGCCCCCGTCCTCCCTTTATGACTTATTTTGAGACAAGATCTTATTCTATTTCCTATGTTTGTCTTGAGCTCACTGTGTAGCCCAGGCAGGTCTTGAACTTGAGATCTTCCTGCCTCAGACTTTACAAAGTGCTGGGTTTACAGGAGTGTGCCATTGCATCCAGCTAAAGCATTTTCAGATTGAAAAAAATAATAAAGTTCTTTATGTTTAATAGAAAATGTCACCAAATAAGAAGCTCACACCTCTGGAAGAAATGCTAGTGTTCATAAATATGTGAGTAAATGTAAAAGATTTTATTTGCTATATTTTAACTGCTCCTCTCAATGATTTTATTAGTCACCATAATGTTACCCCAAGGTAGTTAATATGAGAGAAAAATGCAAATTAATTTCTCAAAAATAGTCAATAAAATATATTTTTATCATTTAAGAAGTCCACTTATCCTAATTAAGTAGAATTTATGTGGTTTCACCAAAAGAGTTTAACTTGTAAAAGAAAAATACTTAGAGAAAATAATTCCCGCTGTTGAACTCTGAGTTTAGAGTCATTCAATCTGGTCTGTTCTGGCAACCAAGAGGTAAGAGTCTCTAATGGCTGCAGGAGAAATCTGTTAAACAGATCTATTTTGTGTGTGTGTGTCATTTTATTTCCTTTACCTCCAGCTCTTGCAGTGCCCTTGGGACCCACAACAGCAACAGCATTCAAGCTAAAAATCATGAGAACATCCTGTCCTGGACATCTACAGCCTGTAGAGAGGAAGAGGGGAGGGGAGGTGGGGCTGGGACTGAAGGGAATATGATGGTGTAGTGCACCAACTCAAATGTGAACGCAGCCCGTTATGTTGTCTGTGGGTTTGTGAACGGGGGCGGGAGGGAGGGGTGAGCCAGCTGGTGCTTTCAGAGTCTCTTTGGTGGCTGTGCTGAGGATGGCAGTTCTTCTGTGGAATGTGCTTCCTCCAGGTACCCAACCTTCAGCCTTGTTGTTTTTCAGGGCTTGATTCAGTTTCAAATAAATGTTTACTGAGACCCTTTTTAGGAAAAAAAAAAATGTTTTGTGTTCTCTAGGATTTTCTCTAACTCACTCCCACTAGATTCCATTGCAGTAGGGTTAATAACTTTTGGAGGAGTTGCATTGTTTTAGTTTTTTATGTTTCTTACATTACTGCATTGGGATTTACACATCTGATATTACTTTGTTGCTTGGTTTATTTATTTCTTTATCAATTTATGTTCTTTCGGTTGAAGTATCTCCCATATTCATGCAGGACTTGGATGTGTTGAATTCGCAGTTCAGAAAATAATTCCTCAGACTAAAAACTCTGGTACCTGGTGGAAGCCTATGCTGTTCTCTGAGTAGGATATAAACAGGGATAGCAACAACAGCTGTTTGATGTCACCACCATGTAATTGCCACAATAGCCAATTAATAACCGTGGCCCCTTGAGCTTCAATATTTGTTGGAGGATAAATAACCAAGGACAGTGTGGAATATACTCAGATATTAGTTAATCAGCTTACACGCGAGAGAGAAGTAGGGTGGGTAAGGGTAAGAATTAAATATAAGATTGGTTTTGAAAAGATAGGGTGGGGCTTGAGAAACAGCTCAGGTGTTAAGGGGGCATACTGCTCTTTTGGAAAATCACTTATAACTCCAGCTCCAGGGGATCCAATGCCCTCTTCTGGCCACCATAGGCATCTGTACTCATGTGCACATATTCCTATACAGGTATGTATGCATAAACTCATAATTAAAATCTTTCAAAACATTAAAGAAAGAAAAGATAGGGTGATAAAGAATAAGGGTTAACTACTAGCTCAACTTTGAAAAGTCAAATACTAAGGTGAGTAAAGAAGCTGGGAAGGGAAAGCTGAGACACTTCTAGGGTGTACAGATTTTACAGACCAAGAAAAAGAAAGCTATGGGAAGTGACAATTAAGAAGTAAGAGGAAGAGATAAGGTGTGGGTAAGAAGAAAAAACATAATAAGAGGAGGACTGTATGAAATGTAGTAAAGAATGTCATGAAGGATACCTTGCAGTCAAGTGGGTGGAAAATCATAAACAACAGTCCTAAAACCAAGCTGAGTAGTACACAGACAAAAACAAAACCACGATGAGACATACAGGCAAGAGTGGAAATCAAATAGAAAACAAGGGACAAAAAGTAACTTACTGGGTGAAATGCTGGCGTGGCTGTGCTGGGTTGAAAGGTGAACTTTTTAGATCCTTCTGGATCTAATAGGTCTCGCATAGTGCTATGCAAGGGCAGAGAGGAAAATGGACGTTATTTGTCTCTGTAGTCTTGGTATCGCTGAGGTTCTCTAGGGATGCTGGAGTGAGAAATCTGGTCCCAGAGTGTTTTCTTGTCCCATTGGAGTGGGAAATCTGGTCCCTGGTACTATCTGATCCCCACAATGGGAGGCTTGGCCCCACACCACAAAACTTTCTTTTTTATTTTATGTTATTATTATTATCATTATTATTATTTATTACTGGTTTTCAAGATGGGATTTCTTTGTGTAGCTTTGGCTGTTCTGGAACTCACTCTGTAAACCAGTCTGGCCTTGAGCTCAAAGAGATCCTCCTGCCTCTGCCTCTTGAGTGCTGGGATTAAAGGCATGCATGACTACTTAGCCAAACTTTCTTTTTAAATAAGGAAATTGCCTTGTTCTTTGGAGAGAGATTCTTTCACTATGATGTGAGACTGATCAACTAGGCAAGACAGGAAAGGGATATGCCTGCATCTGCCTCCCCAAAGCGGAAACTCCCACCATACTTGGTTTTTTATGTTGCTGCTGAGCATCAAAATCAGGTTCACATTGTATGACCAGCACCATATAATCTGAGCTCTTAATTTTTCTGTACCTCTTTGGAGTGTTTTCTCCCATCCCAGAACCATGTGCATGCTCATCTTCATCCTGAAGAGAGACTTTGGGAAGCATCACCTTTAACCCCCTTAGGGACTTAACTACACCAGCCAATTTTCACTTATTAAAATGAAATCTCTATATTTGTGACTGGAGAGTGGTTAAGAGGGCTCACTCTTGCAGATGACCTGGGTTAAGTTTGTAGCACCCCGTTGTGGCTCACAGCCATCCCCAGGTCCAGTTCCAGAGAATCTGACACCCTCCTCTGACCTCTGAGGATATCCAACACACTGAGGTGCACATACACATATGTCGGCAAAACACTCATACTCATAAAGTGAAATAAATGATTGAAAAATATAAGAGCTGTATTCATAACATTATTTAGTGCATAGTTTCTTTTAGAGAAAGAAAATGTTCTCTCTGACATGTACATACCCATAAGCTATTGCAGAATCAGCTGGACACCTGGAAATGGTCCTCATGAGTTTTTTTCTTTTCAAGCTTAACAGTTGAAATAAGTTGTAAGGCACAGATGGGCAGTGCCAAGCAGGACATTGGAATTAGACAGACAAGCCAAGACTTAGAGTTGGTGAGTGGGTATATACACACACCAGGCTTCACACAGGTCACTGTGGAGCAGAAGAGGTTAAATCTTATAGAATTGTTCAGCTTGAATCTAACACCTCAGGTTGTGTGTGCACCTGGGAAATTTACAACATATCTGTTTCTATTTGTTCCCTTGGAAAGTTAAGCTGATGAAAACTTCTAATGTTAGGGAACACTAGGTAAGATTATCTTTAGTACTTTTATGACACAGCACATTCGCACATGGTGTGTGATGAATGTTGGTTTCTTTTTAAGAGATGTATTTATTTTAGAGTGTGTATGTATGTGTGTTTGCCTGTGTGAGTTTATATGCACCACAGGTGTGCCGCTACCCAGCGAGGACAAAAGAGGGCACTGGATCCCCTGGAAGAGGTCATGAGCCAGTTGAACTGAGTTCTGTAAAAGCATCATGTGATCCATCTTTCCACCCATGACTGTTAATTTCTAAATGTCCACTTTTTGAAATATGAAATGTTTTCTTTCTCATTTTAAATGGTGATGCTCTTTGAGAAAACTAGTTAAATTCAAAATGTGAGATACATTTAGTCTCTGCCCTATGCCTGCATCAATATTGTGTATTAAAATCACTATGTTGGTGTTGCTTTGTTTGAGTCAATAGTGAAGGGGGCTCAAAGTTGACAAGGAACACACTCAGACACCAAATTATCAGTACAAAGGAGATTTTATTATCCTGGATAGACAAGCAGGGGACTGTCTCTGGATCAGGCAAAGATAGACATAGGTGTCTCTGTAGGAGTGGATTTAAGGAGGAAAGGGGGGAGTCTGTGCTGTGGTGAGTTGGGAGATCCTGATTGACCATGTTAGTCAGTGAAACCAAATAAGGGATTTTGATTGCTGGACTTTGGTGTTTTGACAGCTGGACCTTGGTGGTCGACCTCTGCAATGAGTCAGGCATAAGGAAATGGTCAAATACAGGAATGGTCCTTTGTAACCAAACTTTTAAATTATTATTTAACACTTATTTATTTATTACTAAATTCACTTATAACAAACACCAACAATTTCTTATCTATTAATCCTATAAATTCCTACAACCCCTTTAACCTATCCACTAAACCTATTGATAATTATAACAACTACTTTCATAACCTTTTAGAATGATACAGTCTCTGGGGCAGGTCCTCAGTCGTCAGGAACACAGTCTTTGTTGTAGATTCTTTAACGCACTTAGCAGTCCTTTTTCTGGATCTCTCAGATGCAGGTTCGTCAGGGTAAGTTGTTTATTACAGTCTCACCTTAAATAAGGCTTTATGCTTTTTTCTCTGTGGGAGACCCCAGCAGTCTGTAGGCCAACTTACTTCTTTTGAATCAGGAACTCAGCTGCTCTGCCTCAGTCCTTAAAGCCAGGCACAGTTTCCCCTAGGTCACTGATAGGACAGATCAAACCCCTCCAGGCAAAAGCTGAGCGACAGGGTCCAGTCCTTGGCCTTTTGGTGTCTTGCTCAGGCTTTCTTTGCTCACCAGCTTCTTTCTGCTTCAGGGAGAGAGCTGGCCATCAATGGCCAGCCCTTTTTTCAGCAGGACTCTTGGAGCTCTCTAGCATCAGGGGCCTCTTCTTCTTCTGGGCTCCATGCACTGTCCTTAAATAGGAGGAACTCTGTTTCAGCTTAATTTGGGCTCCGCCCACTTAGCAGCTGAAAACAATGTCAGGCCAGATACTTTGTTTCTTCAAGTCTATTGAGTCTTTCCTGTTTTTCCTGACTTCAACCTTGTTTTTCAGTCTATTTAGTCTTTCCTGTTTTTCCTGACTTCAACCTTGTTTTTCAGTCTATTGAGTCTTTCCTGTTTTTCCTGACTTCAACCTTGTTTTTCAGTCTATTAAGTCTTTCCTGTTTTTCCTGACTTCATGCTGATAATGCTCTTCAGGCCCCGAATTAAGAGACAGTATCAGAAACTCCTATATATTTTCTAAATCTAATTTATCTAACCCCTACAGTCCTTGGTGACTAGCTTTAGAAATGCAGAAGTAGGAGAGGGCAAGGCCTGCCAGTGCCATGTTTGCAAGGCTATGGAGCTGTCACACTTATCATGCCCCATGTGTCACAGCATTGTGCTATTCTGATGAGCCTGAGAGCTTATCTACAGTCTAACAGAAAGTCCCTTGCCTGAGGAGCCTTCCTCTGATTTATGAAGTCCTTAACTGGGCTCGTTACTTCACAATCATGACTTAAATACCTCTTGGGAGTGAAGCCAGAGCTTCAAGGACAAACCAAACACCCTAGTTCCTACCCTCAAAATTAGTATTAGCATGCACTTTTGGTAATGCCTGTAATTTCTCTTCTGGAACTTGAAGGCCTAGGACCTCAAAGATCAACCTTTCTTGTAGTAACTTTGAAAGATTATATTATATGTTTGTAATAAAAAGAAAAAAAAAGCCAGGGGACCTGAGAGGTGGTTAGTTCTGTACATTGCTTTTCTGAGAAACATGAGAACCTATGTTAGTCCAGGCATCTGCCCAAAACACTTGGCCTAACGGTGTGTACCTGTAACCCTGGTGCTGGGGGAGAGGAGGCAGGAGGATCCTGGAGCTCACTGGCCAGCCTGTCTAACCAGACTGTGACATTCAGGTTCAGTGAAAGACTTGCTCTAATAAATAAATAAATAAATAAATAAATAAATAAATAAATAAATAAATGTATGTCTGATATTTGTAATATCTGTTACTGGCATGTGCATGCACAGGGAGGGAGGGAGAGAGAGAGAGAGAGAGAGAGAGAGAGAGAGAGAGAGAAGCCTAGTTGGCTTTAATGACACAGGCCTGTACTCAGGATGATGATTGGAGGGGGGGGGTATCATGAATTCAAGACCAGTTATATATCAAGACACTGTCTCAGAAAGCCCCAGAGATGAAGAAAACAAAACAAAAAAGACTCCCTAGCAGCACACATGTAAAGCTTTGAGATTTTTCTTACTAACACGGTCTGCAGAAGTATGCTTGACCAGAAATTCTGAGCTTTGGGGACCTCAGGAACCCTCCCCTCCCCCAAGCTTTGGGCCTCTCGGACACCAATTCCATTCCCTGGATTCTGATTTAATTTTCTGCCAAGTTTGATGTGAACTTCAATAATAACATTTACATCCTTCTTGTGAAGTCTTGTGCTGCCTAGCTGAAACTCTGGTCAGATTTTGATTAATTGTAGTCTTCATTTATTCTGTGTACTCTCACGGTAGAATTAATTATTTCTGGGGGCCCCACTGCTGAGACTGGCAGTACAATCAATGTGTGTCCCCAGAGCTCTGGAATGGAGCACTGCTTTCCTATGGCCTGCTCCTCAGGGGCTGGATTTGTCATCAGAGATGGAAAAATCTCTACCAGATTTATACACAAGTTGTCCCAAGTCATGAAGAAGGCAGTGAGTTCTGTAACTCTTGAGAAAATGCTACACAGCTTTTTACCCTGGAGTCATAAATAACCTCAATACTTCCTCCTTAGTAACAACATTGCCTACTTATAGGGAAAAATCCCAGCTTCACTCTCAAGGCATCTTGTTGATAGAATATGTGGCTTACCAGTTATTAGCTCATAGGAATCAAAGTCATAAAAACCCATATTCCATCTAATATCAAAAGAGACATATTTATGGGCTGGGGAGATGGCACAGTAGGTTAAGACCACTTACTCTGCAAATATGAGGACCCAAGTTCAAATCCCCAGAACCTAAGTCAAAACTGCATGTGGTTGTATGTACTTGTAAATTCAGCATTGGGGATGGTGAGAGCTCACTCAGTCTAGTTGAAAAATAAAGATTATGGTTCAGTTAATCTGTCGCACATAGTTAGATAGATGATATCTAGATGATAGAGATAGATAGATAGATAGACAGCAGATAGATATAAGATAGGTAGATAGATAGATAGATAGATAGATAGATGATAGATAGATAGACAGGTAGATAGATAAATATATGATAGATAGATAGATAGATAGATAGATAGATAGATAGATGATAGATGGAGATGAAGGTGAAGAGACACAGCATTCCTTCCTCTAACTTCTACATGTACATGCACAGGTGTATGTCACTGTACACTTGTCCACAGGTGCCACACACACGAAATCTATATGCCACACACAAACATGTATTTTAAAAAAAAATATGTGGAAGTTGAAGTTAAGCATTCTGAATGGTATAGGGTCTTGGTAATTCTTTCATGTGTCAGACACTTGACTAGAAGTACAAATGAAACAGAATAAGAGAAAGTTCCCTTCCGGTAAGTGGGTCATGCATTAATCATCCTGGTTGGTGAACTTCAGTACTAGACAAATTGCTTCTCACCACGTGGTCTAAGGGCACACTCACTTCAGGCTTGAACTTCCGTGTGATCCATCCAATTAGTTCAGGGAACTAACGTCTGCCTCCACTCTCCTTTTAAGATCTTCTGACTTATTACACATAAAACTTACATTAGATGCCATTAAAAAACTGGCATATGAACTTTGGTGGCTTCCACTTTCATAAGAAGTAAGTGACATTACATAAGACCAAGTCTCACTTAACCATGACTATATTTTATGTTATCCTATACATCTATGATGTCCGATAGTTTAACTCAAGCTTTGGTCTTTCCTCCGTAGTTAGGAGTGAACATATTGCTGTGCACTCTTATTAAATGCTTACACATTCATCACTGCCTACCCTGGCACCTTGACATACAATTGTCCTTTCATAAGCATGGGCACCAAGGCCACAGGAGGAGAGAAGCTAGCAGCACACCAGTAGACCAGACACTGGGAGAAGAATTGACTGGAGAAAATTTCCCCAGGAAAAGAGATAGCTGAGGGTGTTTCCACAAGTATAATACAACACTTGCGTTTCAAGTTGTCACCTTTTCTATTGCCTACTCATCTTGGACCACCTTTATGATCTATCCGAGACCTTCAATTCTGAAAGAACATTCTAGCTGGTGCAGTCTTGTGTCAGTGTATGAAGAAAACTTAAGAGATGAGCAATAAAGGAAGCTGTTGACCTTGTCTGTGTCTACCTGCCAAGTCTCCTAAGGCCATGGAGTACTGGAATACAAGAACTTCAAGAATGGTGGCCTGTCCATCCTTTGTGTAGAATTAAAAGGTGGTAAGTCTGAAGGGACCAATGGAATGGGGCCGGTCACTCTTTGTGAATGGGAGGACTCATAGAGAAGAAGTTTTGGTTAGACATAGGTTAATCCTGATGTTGATTTCCAGTTTTGGAAGGTGTTGTGAAGTGTCCTTGGTACCTTCAGTGCTATAACAACATTGATTGTGTCTAACTCCCCAACACACACTCTTTTGGAATAACTGAGCCCAGGGCTACCAAGGCGTGATGGTTAACATTCAGTAACAGCTCGGCACTACCTAGAATCACCTAAAGAAACAATTCAAATGTCAGATAATCTATATCACATTGGTCTGTGTGCATGACTTTAGGGGAGGTGTCTTAATCAAGTGAATTTAACGTGAGAAGACCCAGCCCAGTGTGGGTGACATCATGTCCTACACAGAAGGTCCTCAACTGTGTGAGAGCATTGAAATTGAACTAAGTACAAACAAGCAAATCCGGCAAGCTTGTGTGGACTCATTTCTTTCCACTTTGGGCTGAGGATGTGATATGAGTAGCTGTTTGAAGTTCATCCCCTGACTTCTCCACAGTGATGGAACATAACCTGGAACTGTAAGCAGAAATAAACCTTTTCTCCTCTAAGTTGTATTTTTTTTTTGGTCAGAGTATTTTATCATGGCAACAGAAGCAAAACTGGAACCCAAGAGGTATTTGCTTTTGTTCTTTTCGATGTGACAGATAAGACTGTATATTTATGAGAAATAGCCTGGTATTTAAAGAGATATTCATTTTTTCCCAAGACAGAAAAGATTGGATGGATCCAGAGTGGCATAGTCAGTGAGGAAAACTCCTCGAGTTTCATCTGCCATCACCCTTTGAAATTCTGTCCTGCCTCTCCCACCCACACCATCTAATAATCTAAAGGGAGCGAGCTTTGTACACTTAAGCTAGCAAATCCTACTCTCTCACAAGTGTGTGATATTGCTAGAAGAACAATTATTTGTTAGGTAGTTGTTGGGATCTACAGCTTGTCAAATGATCACTCAAAGATCTCTAAGTAGATTCCCAGGATAACACACCACTATCAGGTAATTCTCATCTTACTTCGGTCCAGGCGGCGGGTGCTGAGACTCAAATTCCATAGGCCAGTCTCAGAGAAGGAAGTCTTCCAGGGAAAGAGATAGAGGAGAAATCACTGATGACCACACATTGGTTATTTTCCTCAAAGAAAAGAGAGTGAGAGCAAGCAATAGGGCCCTGACAGAGAGAAGACACTGCTGTTGAGAGAATAGGGGCATCTCTTCAGGGCATGGAAACAGTATCCATTCTTGCTATCTTTCAGTGGCACAAACCAGTGATGGCCCTATTGGGAGATGATTTTGTTCTGTCCTCCTCAGTGGGGGCATTGCCTGGATTACAGGCAATCCTGTCTTATTAAGTTACCCTCACTACACAGCTTCATTAAGGGAGATTTGAACTATTCCTAGTTACTCTTATCCTTTTTACACCTTTGTTGCTTAGTAACCACTCTTACTTTCCAACACTGTGATTGTGGTGTCCCCAGGATAGAGCGGTGGAAGAAAAAGAGGCTTTGGAAATCAATTTGAGTTTAAAAGCCACTGTCAGTCACATAAAGTGCTTTGTAGTTGCGGTTTGTCTGATATTCTGATGGGTGTAAGTTAGAGACCACACTTCCCCTTTTCAGAAAGGAGTGGCAATTCTGGGAGATTGTTGGATTAAAGTCCCAGGTATATAATCAGGTCTTTACCAATGTTCATCTTCTACACTTTCTTCGTCTTCCAAGTTTCCTTCAGAAGTGTTTTTTGGCTTCAGTCTCTATAGACGGAAGCCTAGATCATGGTAACTGTGGCTTACCATCCCTTCTGGGAAATCCAGCTTTATTTGAGCCCACACGGTTTCATTTCATATTCTCTGCTTCCTTTACTCACCAGGAGGATCTAAGAGCATCCTGTAGCCAAAGATGCTTACCCTCTGACCTTTAGAGGAAATGTTTGCAGGCGTAAAGTTTAGAGCAACACTAGGGTACTGATTGGTAACTGAATTATGAATACAGTTCTCCCCTACAACTCATCAACCTATGTACAGTCAGATGTCCATTTAAAGTGCTCACCCAGGAATACTGGAACTCTTGTCACATAGATATTTTGATGACTGCATTTATAAGCGAAAATTGAGAGAAGACATTTATGAGCTGGACCACATAGTGAGTTGCTTTCCTCCTCAGAACAGAGAGGTGCATTTTGGCAAATTAGATTTATGGCTTTCAAATGTTTTTGGTAGACTTCAGTTCTGGATGTGTATGGCTGTGGATGGGAAAATTGTCTGAGGATGAGACTCAGAGAATAAACTGTTTTTCTAGTGTTGATCATATGAGACTAAACATGATTGCAAAGGTGGCCTCAGAGGTGCTGCTGCTCAGCGGAATTGGTGGCAGTCCTTCCTTCCTCAGGTAGAGTCACATCCTCTATATTTATCATACATTACTACAGACTACTTTTGCATCTCAGAAATGTCCCTCGGTATCCCATGTGTTAAAATTTTGTTCAGTAGTATGATGCTATTGGAAGCTGACGAATGCTTCAAGGTATAAAGAGAGATCTTGGGTCATTGGTAACTTAACTTTGAAGGGGGACTGTTTCTCTTTCTCGCACAAAGACTCTCTCTCTCTCTCTCTCTCTCTCTCTCTCTCTCTCTCTCTCTCTCCTCTAACCATGAAATTCTGTACTGTCTGCTATCTACTCTCCCCATTAGGTGCCCCATTAGGTGGGCATGAAGGGATATGGGACAATTAACCATGAATGCAAACCTCTGAAACCACAAACCAAAATAAACTTTCTCAGGGTGTTTATTAGAACAATGGAAAGCTGGCTAATGCACCGTGGTTGCCCCCACTAAGAGGAACTGGGCTGTCTGTGAGAGCCACACTCTCATTTGGACACATCGTAAGCATTACAGCACTTTATCCTTTCATCAAAAGCAGGGAGGTTGTTAAAAAAATGCTTATTTAGATTTATATCATTCATTTATTTTATACTGTGGTTGAAGAAACTAAACTTTTGACCAACCATTCCTATTGTAAGTAGCAACCATGACCATGAATGAGCAGCTCCAAAGCTTGAATTCCTTCCAAAAAATACTCAACTTGAAACCTTGCCAAGTATAGGATACCTGCAATGATGTCTCACTGGAAAGACTATCATGGTAAATATTGTCATTGACAGGATCTAGAATCATGGAAGAGCCAAATCTCTGGGCATGTCTGTGAGAGGTCATCTAGATGAGGTTAACTGGTGGGAAGATCCACCCTAAGTTTGGTTCCATCCACAGGCTGGGGTCTCGAACTACATAAAAAGTAGAAGCAAGCTGAGAACAAGCCTTCATTAATTTCTGCTTGTTGACTGTGAGCATAATGTGATCAGCTGCATCTGACTCCTGACTTTCCTGCCATGTGGGATGTATCCTTGAACTGTCCTCAAAATAAACCTCTCTTGAAGTTACTTTTGTCAGGTATTGCATTTTTGCCACAGGACAAGTGCCTTGAACAACTCAACTCCCTCATTAGTGTCTCTCCTCACCATTTAGGCTTTAGCTATGCATTTTGAGCCCTAGGCATCTGAGAGATCACCTGATTCAGTCATCCACCCACCATGAGGACCTTTTCTTTGTAAACAGTACAAGATGCAGAACCATAATTTCATAAGTCATCCCAATCCACCCCAGGGAGGGTCTTTTTTTAACATTTATTTATTTCTTCAAGTTATATCTCAAAGTCCCTCCCCTTCCTGGTTCCCCCCTTCTACCCTCTTCCTCCTCAGCCTTCTGTCTGCTTTTTTGTTGTTCTTTTTAATTTAAGGTGTATCTTTTTTCTCCCCAACAGTTGCCCAGGGCAAGTCTTATCAATAATTATGTTTGTAATTTTACAGGCTCTAATATCTCACCAGCTTGGCCTAATGAATAAGCTCATTGCAATCGTGTGAGGGAAGAAAACAAGAATTATTTTATTCCTATATTTAGTATTGATTACTGGAAGCTGGGACTATGGATTCTGAAATGCCTGTCCTTGCTATTCTGAGTCAGCACCTATGCTAAAGTCCCAGCCTCTCTCTCATGGCTGTGTATGAAATGTGCTCTGTGTAAAACCACCTCACCCATCCAGGAACTAGTTCCCCTTCACCTCACCTACTCAAGAACATTATGCCAACTAATCTCCTTTGTTTCACCTCCACTATTGATTTCCTGCTCTCTACAGGAGCATTGTGTCTGCATACAAATCAGTTCCTCTATATGTATGCTTCAAAAAACTCCTAATTAGACCCCATGCCAGGATCTAGCTATTTCATTGCTTTCTTCCTCAAAAAATGTTGACAATTATTGATACTCATTAACTCTAAGCCCATGCTGCCTAATGCTTAAGCAATTTTTAAAGAAGAAGAATTTAACATGAAGGCAAAGGTGTATACACTGTGTTTATCTGTATAGCCCACATAAGACACAACCATAATTCTCTTGGGCTCCTTTATAAATATCTTTTCTTCCCGAGAAGTAGCCACACCTCTGACTTCTCTACCTGTAGATTCATATCACTATTACTAACTCATACATTAGAACCATACAATGGAAAAAGGACAGGATCTTTAACAAATGGTGCTGGTACAACTGGATGTCCACTTGTAAAAGAATGAAATTAGACCCATACTTATTACCTTGTATAAAACTTAAGTCCAAGTGGATCAAAGACCTTAACATAAGGCCAGTCACACTAAATCTATTAGAAGAGAAAGTGGGGAAACCCCTCGAACTCACTGGCACAGGTGACAACTTTCTGAACAGAACACCAATAGCTCAGGGTCTAAGACCAACAATCAAAACATGGGACTTCATGAAACTGAAAAGCTTCTGTAAGGCAAAAGACACTGTCATTCGAACAAAACGGCAGCTTACAGACTGGGAGAAAATCTTCACCAACCCCACATCTGAAAAAGGGCTAATATCCAAAATTTACAAAATTGCTCAAGAAATTAAATGCCAAGAAACCAAATAATCCAATCAAAAAAATGGGGAACAGAGCTAAACCGAGATTTCAGAAAGGAGGAATTCCTAACGGCCGAGAGACACTTGAAGAAATGCTCAACATCCTTAATCATCAGAGAAATGCAACTTAAGACGACTCTGAGATTCCATCTCACACCTGTCAGAATGGCTAAGATCAAAAGCTCATATGACAGCACATGCTGGCGAGGGTGTAGAGAAAGGAGAACACTCCTCCATTGCTGGTGGGAATGCAGGCTTGTACAACCACTATGGAGGTCAGTATGGCGATATCTTAGAAAACTTGGAATAGCTCTGCCTCAGGACCCAGTCATACCACTTCTGGGTATACATCCAAATGATTCCTCACTGAATCACAAGGAAGTTTCCTCATCTATGTTCATAGCAGCCTTATTTGTAATATCTAGAAACTGGAAAACAACCAAGATGTCCCTCAAGCAAAGAATGGATTAAAAAACTGTGGTACATCTACACAATGGAATACTACTCAGGCATCAGAAACAAAGAAATCATGCAATTTGCAGTCAAATGGATGGAACTAGAGAAGCTCATCCTGAGTGAGCTAACCCAGACCCAGAAGGATGCACATGGCATCTATTCACTTATAGTCGGATTTTAGCCATATAGTACAGAATAACTATACTACAACCAATGCACCAAAAGGAACATGAACATAGACTTTTTTTTCCTGTCAGTGAGACACTTTGCCCTAGTGGTGCTGCCTTGTAGGCCCCCAGTGTATGAGGAAGCTCTTGGCCCTCATATGACTGCTGAACTGGGGCAGGGGACTGATATGTAGAGACACTCCACTCCAGAGGAGTGGGATGGAAGGGATAGAGGGTAGAGGGTGGGAGGACAGGACTGGGAGGGGTGGAAAGAGGACACTATGATGGAGATGTAACCTGAAGCAATAAATAAATAAATTTAAAAAAGAAATTATCAAGTATTAACTATGTTAATTTTAGCTTCTTTTCCCAATAGAATGTGTTAGCGTCTCAGCTGCATCTTCATTTGCAAGCTTTTTATTGTATTTACTATTAGTGATTTAATTATTGACCTTAACTAACTTTTCAAAATCCTCTCACCTTTGCCATATGTCATAATATAATCATAAGAGTGAGAAGAATCAAATTCTCAGAACCTGCCCACAGTAAGGGCAGGTATTGGATAGGGCTTATGACACATGGGTAAGAACCTTGGGGACCATATTTTAATTAAACTACATAACATTTCTATCTTTCTATCATTTACATATTCATCTATCTATCTGTAAATATCTGATAGATACCTGACAACCATCATGTCTGATAGATATTGCATGGATAGATAGATAGATAGATGATTGATAAATAGATACATCAAATATCTGCTGAATAGAAGTTCCTTCTCAGATATGAGTATTAAAAGTGTTTTCACCCAGACTCTAGTTTTACTACAGTTATTTAATGGTGCCATTTGTCTGTGCATTTTGTTGTTTTGTTGTTGTTTTCTTTTAAGGCAGGGTCTTGTGTAGCTCATGCTGGTCTCAAACTTGCTATGCAGTTAAGTATGATATTGAACTCTTGATCCTCCATCTAACTCCCAAGTGCTCGGGTTTATAATCTTGGTCCAGCATGCATGACTAATGTTGCCTTTTGAGAACAAATGTTTTAAATTTTAATAAATAGCAGTCCATAATTATGTTCTTTTCTAACTAGCGATTTTTAACTCTTTCTCAAGTCATGTTGTCCTTCCCCCATATATTCTTAGTATAGCTTGTAGGGTTTATTTTTTCCCTTCAAAATTGCATAGTGTTGCTTGTATATTAAGCCTAGGATTCACTTAACAAACATTGCATGTTTGTGGGTGCACATGCTGCGAGTTAGGATTAGGGCTCATTTTTCATTCAAGTAGAGTTTAATAAAAAAAAATTCTTTCTATACTGAATTATTTTGATGCCTTCTCCAAAAGTCAGCCCTTCATAACCCTTTGTTTGTCCCTTTAATTTACCTGACAACAATTATGTCAACAGCACAGTCTGTGTAAATCTTATAACCATGTAATGTCCTCCATTATGCTTACCTTTAAGGGCCTCTGTGACAGCAGCATCAGCGGGTCCTAGCCATGGTTTTTTTTTTTTTTTCATACACACTAGAGAAGGCCAACAGGAGCCTGGGATGGGTGGAAATTATCCATGCCCCTGTTTCACAAGGACTGTGTCCCATTACACTAGCCCACACGTGCCTTGCAGTCATTCACTACCCACTTGTGTAGCTCTGGCTCCTCATTTCATAGATGAGCACCCTCTTGTCTTATTGCCAAGAAAAGAAGGGACTCTCTTTTCTGACATTTCAAGCTGCTTTTTCCCTGGGACTGTGTGTCTTTGAAATGGTCTTAAAGACATTGTGAGTGTGGGGTTTTCTCAACCATTTCTGTTTGGTTGTTGTTGTTGTTGTTGTGATTGTCACATGGTCTCCATTGATACATTTTTCCTTCCTGACATAGACAGTCCCATTAGAATGTTTTGATTTAGAATTAAAAGATGACCCAACAGCTGGGCATGCCTGTAATCCTAGCACTCAGGAGGCTGAGACAGGAAGAGTATGAATTTAAGAACCGCTTGGGCTTGTTGGAGCCATATTGCTAATTTTCGTGTGTGTGTGTGTGTGTGTGTGTGTGTGTGTGTGTGTGTGTGTGTGTGTGTGTTGGGGGGAGACAGGAGCAGGGGCATGCATATGTGTGGGGGGTGTGTGTGTGTAGGGAGAAACAGGAGCAGGTGCATGCATATGTGTGTGTGTGTGTGTGTGTGTGTGTGTGTGTGTGTGTGTGTGTGTGTGTGTTGGGGGGAGACAGGAGCAGGGGCATGCATATGTGTGTGTGTGTGTGTGTGTGTATGTGTAGGGAGAAACAGGAGCAGGTGCATGCGTGTGTGTGTGTGTGTGTGTGTGTGTGTGTGTGTGTGTGTGTGTGTGTAGGGAGAAACAGGAGCAGGTGCATGCACATGAGTGTTTGGGCCCATAGATAGCCTGTAGGGCTGTATGCAGAGGCCACAGGAGGATGTGGTTGTCTCCCTCTATCCCTCCACATCTTGTTCCCTTGAAACAGAATTTCTCATTGCACTAGAAACTTGCCATGTTGTCTACATTGGCAGACCAGTGAACACCCAGTGATCCCCCTGTCTCCATCCTCATGGTTAGGGCTACAAACTCTGTCTGCTACATCCTGGAGCATGTGGGTAACAACTCAGTTCCTAATGCTTGAACACTGGTCACTTTACTCACTGAGCCATTTTCCCACCCTGTCCCCTGGTATGGCAATCACAATATTTATGTTTTTTCACTTTTTCTTGATCAGTCTTGTGGGAGGTTTTTTTTTTAATTGTATTAAGTGTTTTAAAGAAATAAATTTCAGCATTGTTAGTCTTCTGTTTGTACCTGCTTTCTGTTTTCTTGATTCCCACTCTTATCTTTATTGCTTTCTTTTCCAGACTTGGGTTAGACTTGTTTTTCCTTGTTGCTTCTTAACATGAAAGATTAGATAATTGATTGTGAATCTTTGTTCTTCCCTGCTATAACATTTGTAGTTATAAATTTCTAAGGACTTCCTTAGCTTCATCCCACAAAGTTCAATGTTTTCATTGAAACTTTCAGTATCATTCATTTCATAATAGTTCTCAATTCCCTTAACTTTTCTTTGGTGCATGGTCAAAGGAGAAAAATATCTTAATTTCCTGATATTCAAATTTTTCCATCTATCTTTTTGATATCTGTTTTTAATATAGATTTCTTTTGGTCTGAGACTGTACTTTCAGAGATCAAGAATATATATTTTACTGGTTAATTCCTTTGTGCACTTGAAAATATTGATCACTTTACAGTTGTTAGGTATCTTGTACAAATGTCATTCAGTTCATGGTTCATATTTGTTCTTCTAATCAGCTGTATCTTCACCCATTGTATGCTTCATCATCAGCATCATCACAGTTTTTCTCTGTCTCTTTGTTTTGCCTACTTGCTTGGTGGCATAATTTTTAAGGTATTTGTGGTGGTTCATCTTCATTTTCAACTTGATTGTATTTGGAATTACCTAGGAGACACACCTCTGGATGTGTCTTCCAGGACTTTCTAGAGAGGCTTAACTGAGTAGATTCACCCTCAGTGTGAACTACACCATCCCCTGGGCTGGGGTCCCTTACTAAATTAAAAGGGGGGTGGGATGAGCAACATACCAGCATTTATCTCTTGGCTTGCTGTCTGTAGACACAGTATGACTAGCTGCCTTACATTCCTGCCATAACAGCTAAGGTCACTATTACAGCTGCTATTACTTCTTCTGCCATGATGGACTTCACCTTCAAACTGTGACCCCAAAACAAACTCCTTTCCCCATGTTACTTTTCCAGAGCAACAAGAACAGCAACTATTAGTCTCCATTTGACTTTGTCTGGTATTGAGATTGGATTTGCAAGGTGTTAGATATGATGTAAAACTGTAGCCGTATCTTGGTAGCTGTGTCTCCTACTGATCACAATTCCCCTTTGTGGTTAAACATTCCTCAGAAACCTAAGAGCCATTGCACTTTCCTAATTGCCACACACATACTACAAAGGCCTGCATTCTCAGAACATTCCAGCCTCATTATTGTATAATTTGTATGTGGTTTGAGTTCATTTTGTCCTAAGGAAAGTGTACTCTATGAAGGACACCATGATTTGGAGAAGGAAATAAGACTATTTTACTCTTATGACTATACCATGTGACTCATAAATATTCACGAAAAAGACTTCAAAGTCTATAATGCAGCACCCAACACCCCTCTTCACTGGTCAGCCTGCTCCTATCTCTCTGTCCTTTACTTGGCTTTCCTAAATACACATCTGCTTCCACTGTCTCTGTCTCTCAGCGAAATTCTTTCCTTCGAAAGGAAGAAGCTGAGGTGAAACCATCACAGTAAGTTTCAGTTTGGTCTGGTTTTGCTCATACTTTAAGCTCTCTTTTCAGGAACACAATCATCGATGATTGTTGTGCCATCCTGAGGATTTGTTGTTTTTCTTGTTCTGAAATGTTTTCTTTCCCTCTGATTCTACTGTCTGGTGTCAAAATGATCACCCAGGGTTTCTTATGATTAGAGACAACAAGGTGTACTTTTTACACATCCTTTATTTTCATCTGACAATGCTTTCAGAAATAAAATACTTCTTTGTGAATAGCATGTAGTTGATCTTTGTGAATAGCATGTAGTTGAGTCTTACTTTTTATAAATTGATTTCAGCAAGTACTTTCTTTAACTGTATTATTTAATTCATTAACATTTAATATTAAAAAAATATGACAAATTTCAACTCTACCATCTTCATCTTTTTGTTTATTCATTCCCAAGTATAAATTCCTTATGCTTTTGGGGAAGTTGCTGAAATCATAGCTATTCAATTCTTCTGAGAATTACTTTGAACTCTAAATGTGACGTGGATCTGACTAAATTGAAGCCATCTTGGTTAGCTCCTTCTCTAGCCTGTCATATACTACTGGTGCCTTTTTAATTGTATTACCAGTCAAGTTGGAAAGGGATTGATAACTTCTGGCATTTAAAAAAAAATCACTTTTGGAGTCAATTCTAGAAAGTTTCTGATGCCTATACAGCATGAGCATGCCTTGCACATTGTCTATCCTTTTGCACTGCAGCTTTCTTTCCAAAATTTTTGGAATGATAGCAGGTATCCTGGTCAGTATTCTTACTGCTGTGGTGAAACAGCACAGCCAAAAACCAAGTTGGAGAGGAAAAGGTTTATTTCACTCACAGTTCTACATAACAGCCCATCATCAAAAGCGGGGAGGGCAGGAACTCACACAGGGCAGGAATCTGGAGGCCTGAGCTGATTCAGAGGTCATGGAGGGATACTTGCACATTCTTATAGAACCCAGGACCACCAGCCCAGGGATGGCACCACCCACAATGAGGTGGGCTCTCCCTCATTAATGAGTAATTAGTAAAATGTCCTAAACTGGATCTTATGGAGGCATGTTCTCAATTGAAGTTTCTTCTTTCTGATAACTCTAGTTTGTGTCAAGTTGACATAAAACTATCCAGCACAAGAGGTAAGCTAGGCAGAATGAAACAACTGTTTCCTTTGTATTATGTAACCTTCCTTCCTTCTGTCCTTCCTTCTTTCCTTCCTTCTTTCCTTCTTCCCTTCTGTTCCCTCCCCTTCCCTTCCTTACTTTCTCCTTCTTTACTTGATTATTTCTTCTCTCCCTTGTTTTTCTTTTTGAGCCTTGTGCTGGTTAATTTTTGCCAATTTGTGTCAAAGTAAGCTCACCTTGCAAGAAGGAATCTCAGTTAAGAACCTGCTTCCATCAAATTGGTCTATGATAATGAATGTGGGGCATTTTCTTAATTAACGATTGATAAGGAAGATCCAAGGCCACTATGGGGAGTGCCATACCCTAGACAAGTGGCCCTGGGTTACTTAAGGATGTAAGATGAACACTTAATGGGACCAAGACAGTAAGCAGCTTTCCTCCATGATTCCTGCCTCTGTTCCTGGTTGAGTTCCTGTCCTGACTTCCCTTCAATGATCGATCCACTTGACAGGTATGTGTAAGCCAAATAAAGTCTCTCCTACACATGTTGCTTTTGGTTATGGTGTTTTTTACTGCAGTAGAAATCAAACTAGGACAGGAATTGATACCACAGGGGAGGGTATTACCATTACTAACCTGACCATGTTGCTTTTGGGTGATGATGAAGTGTTAAAGTGTTTGGAACTTTGGGCTAAAGAGCCATTAAGTGGTCAGAGTTTAATGACTTTTCTATGAAAGCTTGGAAAACAGGAATGTTGAGAGAAACATATATATTGGAAATGTGGCTTGTAAAGTTTCAGAGGGAATAAAAGATTTACTCTATCAGGGCTATTTGTGTTATATGTTT
>CAJQZJ010000077.1:61354-87812 GCA_907164525.1 Lophiomys imhausi
AGGGAATAAAAGATTTACTCTATCAGGGCTATTTGTGTTATATGTTTAAATTAAGAATCTTTGGAAGTTGGAGCTGTGCTTTGCACAAGCCATTGATCTCTGCATTGGGTCCAGGTGTGGTTTTCTGTGATTGTTTCAATCTGCTGTAAAGAGACGCTTCCATGATGAGGAGTGAGAGCTACTCTTATCTGTGGGTATAAGGATAAGTTTTGTAATACAGTTAGAATTATGGTGCATAGTATGCTGATAATAACAGGTTCTTTTCCAAGATGCATGACCTCACTAGCACTGGATAGTTGGCTAGGTTTCTGGTACCAGGCACAGTTTTCCTTCTGTTGAGTGAGCCTTAAGTCCAGTTAGACAGCTGTCAGTTATCCCAAAGATATGAGTACCACTATTACACTGTTAGGGTTATCTTGCCATGTTGGTCATTGTCATAGTTCACAGATGGAGAGGACGACTGACTGCTTCCTTCTCTTGGCAGCTCATACAGTACTCTGGTACTGTGAAAGCTAGACTGCAGGACAGAGGCTTTTAGGTCAGCTCCAGCTAGAATCTTCCCAGTCCTTTGCCCAAGTTGTTCAGTGTGTTAAGCAATAGGGACTTACTCCAGCCTCTGAGAGAGAGAGCCAAGGACAATAGCAATAGCCTGCATTTTTGGGGAATCAATTGGATTTCACTGACCAACAACCAAAAGAATGTTTCTCAAGTCTAGTACTGTGGTTTTATTAATAGTCTACAACTCTTGTGAGGAGCATTGTCAGATTGGATAGTATAACATATATATACATATATGTGTGTATATATATAATTTTAGGTAAATATAGAAATAAGATTAGAATTATAATATAATAGAATTAGAATTAGAATATATTCTAATATATACAGAATATATAATATAATTATATAAAATTAGAATAAGATGATTTTTTGAGACTTTATCAAGCATCCTTAGTATTATTTGCCTCTCCCCTCTCCCTCTTCCTCCATACTTGCTTCCCTCCCCTTCATAATTAAAGCCTCCCTCCCTGTTTTTCTCATTTCCTCCTTCATGTAATCTGTAACCTGCTATTATCCTCTCAAGTCTGCCTACACCTGGCCCCTTTATACTTTCCTGGTTTCTGTGATTACTCCATGTTTTATACTCACATCTGAAGATTTGGAGCTTGGAACCACAGATGAGGGAGATCATGGCAGTTGTCTTTCTAGGTCTGTGTTATCTCACGGAATATAATCTTTTCTAGTTCCATCCATTAACCTGCAAATTTCAAGATTTTATTTTCTTTACAGTTGAATAGTATTCCATTGTGTATATATATCTGCACCTAAGGCCAAGGGAACAACATGAAAGAGGAGATGGAAAGATAATATAGGAGGCAGAGGACTAGGAAGTTTGCTGGGAGATTGTTTCTTCTAGAAATGACAGGGAAGTTTTATCTAGGGGATTTCAAGAATATGGCCACCTAAAGAAGGCTCAGACAAAGGTACTATCATTAGACATGCTAATGCAGAAGGAGCAAATCCCACCCTAAACAAAGAATTATGGGAAACTGATGAATTCTGAGAAAGAATTAGTCTCGCTCAGCCCCCTAATTGGTTATCCAATACAAATGATCAGCTCTGAAATTATCATATACACAAAAGCCACACTAAATGAACTCAGAAGCTTGCATATATATATATATATATATACACACATATGTATGTATATATGTATATATTTGTGTGTATGTAACAATAATAATCAAAATGAGGGCATTAGCTTGAGAGGGAGAGAGGAGATTGAAGGTAGAGGAAGGAAAATAGAAAGTGTGATAATTGTATTTTAGTTTAAAATGTTTAATAAAAATAAAAGTTTAAAATGGAACAAACAATAGAATCTGTGACAGTGAAACATCCTCTTACTGAGAGAATGGATGCCAGTTATCAAGAACCAAAAAGTTATCTGTGATTAATATGAGATTAGAATCACCGAGGTACAATCTTGGAAGCTCCAGAGGGGACCAGAGCTGCATCTCAAGCTGGTAGATGAAATTAGAGATGTCTAATAGTGCAGGTTTTTAAGGCATTCAGTCTAAGGACTAACCAACTTTTTCTTGCTTCTGCCAAGCTTCTCTTTCATGTAGACCTGCTTTTCTGTTTGTCTAGACCAGGTGTGGGAGCTGCGAGACCCTGACTTCCTCTGCATGATCATTTCTTTGGGGAATTCATTTCATCATAACATCCTAGCCTCGAAAGTTCTTTGGTAGGCCCAATTTTTCTTTGTCCTATGATTTTCTTTCTGTTACCATAGGAACAAAAGACTTTCCTATCATTCACACTGAAACTGGAGCATCTTCCATGGTCCCATTTTATAAAAATGCACTCCAGTTAGACTTTGTTTCATTCAGAGTACTCAGGCGAAGAAGCATCCTTTGTGATTTCCATGTTACTAAACCTGGTGTTAATAATTAGTCTTTGGATTCCATCTGCTTGTCCATAAGCCACAGCTGATCAAATTGTTCTTCAGATGCCACCACTGTGCTTCACATGGCTACTAAACCATCAGTCTCTACTGTCTCCTGTCTCTCACCAAGGCTTATTCTCTCTCTCTCTCCCTCCCTCCCTCCCTCTCTTCCCCCGTTCCTTTCTCCCTCCCTCTCCCTCTCTCTCTGAGTGTGTGTGTGTGTGTGTCTGTGCAAATGTGTGGGTCTCCCAGTCTTTCTTACCCTATGTTACATCTGTGCATAGTTATAACTCATCCTTTGATCCTATCTCCCTCTGAGTGTGTGTGTGTGTGTGTGTGTGTGTGTGTGGGTCTCCCAGTCTTTCTTACCCTATGTTACATCTGTGCATAGTTATAACTCATCCTTTGATCCTATCCACCCTTATGGTACCAAAATGCTACTCTTTGATTTATATTTTGAGCTTATATTTCTTATTGAACTCTGGACTTTTATATATATTATAATATATATACAATATTAAGTAGATAAATATACATTATAATACATATAATATATGATTATATTACATATTTACCTATTTAATATTATACTTTACAGAGTATGTAACAAACCTCTGAAACTAGACATGCTCAGAGTGAAACTCACTGGTTCTTTATCCAAAGACCACTTTCTCTGTATTGTGTCCCCAAAGTGCATGACAATATCTTTCCTTTAATTGCTTAGGTCAAAACCCATGAGTTCCTCTTGATTCCTCTTTAAGAATTTTCAGATTACCTGACAGCCAATCCTGCGAATCTATCTTCAAATTCAATTAGAATCCTAACACCCATCTCCCTGATATCACCTTGCTCTAAGCCATATCCCTGGATTATTCCACAGACTTCATTACCAGGTTTACAGCTTCCACCCTTCCTCCCACCCATAACCATACTGTGCTTGGTATTCTTATCCACATAGCTGTGAATAAATCTGGTAAGCCCTCAAGCAAATCATCTAATTGTTCTGTCAATAATTTCTAATGGTTTCTTCTCTCATTCAAAGAAAGTACTAAAATCTTTTGGTAGATTTAAAGACCACATTTGATTTGGTCCTGTCCACCTGTCAAGTGCTTGGCCGTACCTGTTACGTTCTCTCCTTTGCTCTGTCCCATCCATGCTGACCTCCTTATATTTTTTCACACAGAGTTTTACTTTGATCCTTAGTTCCATTGCTGCACATTTGTTTCTAACTTCCTTTGAGTCTCTGATCAAATATGAATACATCAGCCTCCCTTTTCCTGACAGTTCTCTGTGCACAGTAACATCCCCTACAATACCTACTGGTCCCACTGTTCACCCTTCTGCTTTATAGCTCTTTAAAGTTCCAATTTCTCTGTGATATGATGCACTTAATCATTTGCCTGCTACCTTTTTATCCCCTCTGTGTAGTAGTTTTAATTGTAATGAGAATCTTTGTGGTTCTATGCATCATTGTATCATCAAGATCTACAAAATATCAGGTATACGGTAGGTGCTCAAAAATATCCACTGAATGGTCAGGAGACCCCATTACTCCCTTCTACTGCTCTTATCATATTCTGGCGCTCAGCCTCCCACTTACTCCCCGTGAACACTCTGGCACTTTGAGCCCTTCTAGAATCATTCAGGGAAAACCTTCCTACTCTCATAATCACTGATTCTCACTTCCTAGAAGCCAGTGATAAGGATCAGAGGCCAGCGAGGACAAGTTGTACAACACCCAACTGTGATGAGTGTTCCACTGTGTCTTCCCCACCTTGATGTCTCTCTATTGAGTCTCTTACATTGAAGCTCTGCTTCCCGCATTACTTGTCAATCCTTCACTACTCTGCCTCAAACCACACAGGTCCCAGGGGTGGCTCAAAACTCTTTCAGCAAATGTTATCTCCCCCGGAACAATAGACACAGGCTATTCTGGTATGTGGGTATGTGTACAAATTCTAGTGTGAAAACGAAAAGGGAGCCTAGGAATGATTTGTAGTTCTGGGCATGCATCAAAATTAAAACAGGAAGAAACTGCGGATGCTAACCATCTGTATAGTTACACAGTGTTGGCTCCTTCCTTTCCCTCTGCAGGTCAAAGCAACAGACGCATGTGATACAATGATACAGGTTCTGTATGTTTGTGAGGGATATAGGTCTTGTATCATCTCTTGTTATGGCTTTAGTGAATGAGGTGAAATGTCAACTGTACTCTCTGTTTTTCAGGCCTAATGCTTTGTATTTACCGCAAATTCCCTCTTCCTTTAGTAGCCTGCATGGCATCCATTAGGAAACGTGTAGATCCATCTTCAAATTACATCCACAATTTAAGCACTAACTTAAGCACTGATAACACCTGGTTCAAGCCACTATTTCATCTTCTCTGTGCTTCTGTCTTATTTTATTTTTCCAAGCCCAATAGTGTCTAAACTTACCTTAATCTTTTTTCCCTCGATGTCGTGAATCTGGAAGTTTAGAGACATTGATGTATCTTCCCATTAGAGAATCACTGCAAGCCTTGTCCTGGAGAAATGTGCACAAATGCCATCCCAGATTGGGCACTAATACACAAAAGAAATGATTTCATCCAAGTTCAGCATGGTGCACCAAAAAGCTTATTGGAGTTCTTTACAGGAATGTGGGGGAAGGATACTTACAGGATCAAAGAAAAGAAAAGTTGCATTACCAAAAAAACCCACCCCAGCATGGGTGATTGCTCATGGAAGCCAAATCTCTAGAACTCTCAGCAACAACTGGGTCACCTCAGCTGTAGAGATTGTTCTCGTCCCTGCAGTGACTTATTGCTTTTACAACCCTGGGGAAGACACTGAAGAATTTTATAATGTCCTGAGTGCCCTGAACCTCCTAAGTGTCCTTAGCTTTCAGGCCCTTTAAGGGTGTCCACTCATATTATAGCTATATTACAAGTTTGAGCCACCATACTGAGTTTAAGATTTGTGCATTGCTGAGAATTGAAGCCAGTGCTTGGTTTGTAGTAGGCTGTGTCTACCAACTGAGCTACGTCTTCAGTCCCCAAATATAACTTTTGACTTAAAAATTTAAACTCTACTTCTTACTAAAAGTTAAACTCCAAGGATAAGCATTTTGGAGGTCTTTTCCACCATGAGTACCTCCACAAATTACAATATACTTATTGACTATTAATTCTCTACTTCAGGGTGAGACTTCCTTTTTCCAACGTTACATTGACAAAAGTGGAAATGAAAAGTTTATTTACGCCTCTGTGCTCTCCACTGGGTAGGTAATGAAGCACGGCTTCTCTTTTGCTGTGGGATGAAAGGAATAATCAGAAGGCTGGATAAGGTTGCAAATCTTTCGCCATGGCATTTAGGATCTGCCTAATCTCATTATTGCCACCAGTACATCCAAGAGGGGGTGGCAACATAAAAGAAAGAAAGAAAAAAAGTTGTCTCTTCCTTTGGTCACTTAAATTTACAGGCTAACAGATTCATTTCCACACAAAAATCTTATACAAGGCAAGCATCATCTTCATAACACCAGAATGTGATTTTCAATCTCGGTTATGCCTGTCGCTAGCCTGTCATATTCCAGAAGTTCCACTCTTCCCAGGACCTGAGTCAGTGTGGGCACTTCAGAGATTTGGTCAGTAGGAAGACGGGCCCTGAAGGAGCATACTATGACCTAGATGGTAACGGCATGGAGGAGTCCATCACCTTTGCTCATGTGGGTTCTGATGGCCTTCCCCTCCCCCCAGAGGACCAGTGTGATTAAGCACTAAGGTATAACCTATCAGTCATCTCATGATTCCCACTAAGTCTCTGGAGATTTGGTCTTCATTCTCTCTTTATCCTGGACAGAAGTCACTGCCCATCTCTCTCCTGCCACTGGACTTCCTGTGGTTCTTCAAGTGTTTTTTGCTTCTGCATTTTTTATGACTTCCCTAAATTCCAGGACAGCACATATGAGACAGCACTTTATAAGCAAGTGGAAGTGTTGGCCACTTTAAAATCAAAATCTTGAGTTTTGTATTAATGTACATTCTTAATTTTCAAGCTAATTTTGTATTGGATAACATTCTTTTCCAATAGTCACAATTTTTATAGTAATCTGATTTGGGGTTGGTTCTCATTCATATGGAAGTGAAAGATTGTAAGGACAGAAGACTTGGTTTGGGGGAATCCTGGGACAAGGAAGAAAAAAATTTAAGCAGATTGTTATATATGAACTTCACTAACTTTATGTCATGATCCATGTCTGAGGACTAAAGTTTTAGGTCTAGCTATCCAAATGCTAAAATTTCAGGCAGCAGCCATTCCTTCCACTGCAAATACTTCCCTTCCATCCTTCATTTCCTTTGTCCTTCCCTTTTATTCTCATGGTACTGGCAGCATAGTTGTGGATGTATACCAGACTTATATCTTCTCCACATACAAGGGATTTTTTTTTTACATAGGAAATCTTCAGTTGTTCCCTGGCTCCACAAACCATCTCTAACTCTGAAGACTTTATGCAGGGGGTTAGCCTGCCCTTGGTTCTTCTAGAGCACAGCACAGCATAGCCCCAGAGTGATGCAATAATTCTTGTACATGTTAATTAGCTTTCCTTGGGCAGGCTACGTTGGATCTCTTCACCTCATTCTGTAGACCTGAGAGATACAGAAAGCAATGCTAATTGCAAGGATGCTTATGCATGATAAAACAATAGCTGTAAAGACTTTGGCCTCAATGGACCCTTGGAAAATTACCTGATTTTATGTATAGTTTGCATCTGAACCAATCTTGGTGTAATTGTGCCATGGAGGCACCCTCCATGTAGGAGGTTGGAGATTGATGGATAATGGAAGATATAGGCTAATGTAATGCCTGTGGTCAGAATATGAGCATTTGTGGGGGGTCTTCATTTAGCAAAGGTTGGGGGCAAGAGAAGTGGACTATATTTCCAAAGACTTTCTAGAAAAATAGGGAAGATGTCAGAGCAGTCATAAATGCCCATTAAGGAAAAAGTCCTTCTGGTCAAGAGACTGTAATCTTTGACCTGAGCAGAGCCTTAACATACCAGTTAGGCCTGTCAATCTTCTGATGAAGGGACCTCCTCTCAGAAAGGAGGGACAACCCCTAGGAAGACAGCCTGTCTTAAGTAGCACTAAAGAGATGGGTGGAATACATCAATCCCCACCCATTAGTAGTGGGAGACTTCAACACCCCACTCACACCAATGGACAGGTCATTGAGACAGAAACCAAACAGAGAAATAATGAGTCTAACAGAGGTCATGAGCCAAATGGACCTAACATGTCTCTGGGATGTTTCACTCAAACAGGAAAGAATACACCTTCTTCTCAGCACCACACAGGACCTTCTCCAAAACTGACCATATAGTCAGGCACAAAGCAATCCTCAGCAGATACAAGAAAATTGAAATAACCCCTTGTATCTTATCAGACCACCATGGATTAAAGCTGGACTCCCACAACAACAAAAATAACAAAAAGCCTGCACATTCATGGAAACTGAACAACTCTCTACTCAATGACCACTGGGTCAGAGAACAAATAAAGAAGAAAATCAAAGACTTCCTAGAATCCAACAAAAATGAAGGCACAACATACCCTTCACAATGAAAGCAGTGCTACGAGGAAAGTTCACAGCACTAAGTGCCTTCAAAAGGAAAGTTGTAACAGCTCATATTAGCTACTTAAGCACTTTTCCTCCCCAGAATTCCCACCTCTAGCTCAGTAGCTTACTCGCTGCTTTCCTGGGTTACTCAGAAGAGAGTAACATTTCCTTTTCTTCCTTCTTGCCTTATTCTAAGCATGCCTTTCCAATGCTTTGTGCTGCACTCTTTCCCTAATGTCCCAATCCTACGTGTCACTGCCTATTCATGGCTGGCTCCACACCAGCTTAACTAAGGTGCTGTAGCATTTTCTCTTTTCTCCTCCCTTGTCTTCCTTCTTTCCAGGGACTTCCTTTCATGCAGTCATGTTGCTATTAACCTCAACTTTTTGTTTCTCTGCACTTCAAGACCAATTCTCATACAAGGCATGGTACCTACTCTTTAAAGATTAGAAAGCACTTCAGGAAAAATTAAATTGATACACATTTTCATTTGATAACAGAAAATTAAAATATTATTGAATAAAATGTAGGAATGGTAAAATAATGGATAGCGTTTCCTCCAGTTTTCATTCTTATGACATTTTCTCTTCAATGTTTAAGAAGTCTCTTGGTTAAAGTTTGTTTAATTAATAAACTGATTCAGTCATTAAATTAACAGTATTAGTTATTATGCCCCCTCCTGGTAAGTTTTAAGTTCCTTCAGGCAAGAACAATGTCTCATTCATCTTTCTATTTCTGAATTTTCTTTTTCCCCTCAAGGCCTATTTCAATGACTTATACCAAGAGAGTATTCTATGAATGCTCTTGAATCATATTTTGCATGAAAATTGTAGAAGTCCAAAGAAGCCCTGGGAATAAAGATTCAAGTGTCAAGTGAAAAATGAGTTTTAAATTGAAGACATAGTAATAAAGTATCTACAATGTACCTAGGAGACTAGCTTCATTCCAAATATACACTTGGCATTGGGGTTTCCATTTTCTCCAAGATAAGTATGTTCCAGTTTATTGGGTCCATTCACGGCACCAGCAGATTCCTGTCATTCAAACCAGGTCAGCCTACAGAAATGGACTTAGACAGCAGGAACAAGCAAAGGAGATTTTGATTAACAAATGTCCCTGCTCAGTCTCCCAAAGGAAATGGCAGAATTGCATTCTCATGATAAAGAGGATTAACTGAATGAACAACTGCAGCTAATCTCTGAGTGTCCAGATTATTCTGGAGTGCTCTTTTCCAAAATAAAATTGGAAAGTCCTGATTCCAGTGGAGTTTTTTCACCCACCCTCATTCAGTCCACAAAGTGAATGAATTATGAAGGGGTGTTTGAGATGGACATTCCCACCATTGTCTAGAGTTTTAAATTTTATTTATCTATTATTCACTCTTTTTCAGTTTTTAAAGTCTTGATGTGTGTAGGAAGTATGTGTATCTATGATGTGTGTGCATTGAATGTGTGTGTCTGTGTTTATGTGCAGGTACACAAATGCACAGTGGAAATCAGAAGTCAACTCAGAATGTTGGTCCTTGCCATCTACCTTGTTTTAGACAAGGTTTCTTTTCTGTTGTTCATGACTGCAAGAAAATGGAATTTGGAGAGTCCAAGTACTGGCTGACAATTCATGTTTGCCAGTCCCGACAGGAATTTGTATCTTCAACCCTGAGGTTCAGACAGGCAAATGACTTGGTGAAAGTAAATTCAGTTACTGAGAGGCAGGGATTCAGACAAGATTTGTTAAGTCCAGAGTTCATAACCCTACCTCCCATGAACCCTATACTGGAAACCTCTGTAGTCACATACAAGGGTAGCTACAGGTGGGAGTGAAGTATCTATAGGGTACTAGGGTATCAGGATGTTCCGAGAACACTCAAATACAGAGAGCAAATATAAGTATAATCCTAGGCCACTAGTGGAATGGTAAGAGACAAGCATCTACTAAGAAGAACTGTGCATCAGAGTTCTAGGAGCTTCAGGTAACGATAAGCCATATAGTAGATGTAGAGAACAAAATAATACATAATTTCTGCTTTAGAAACTAAGTATTTCCAGTCGTAGAATCTTTGAAACAACCATTTTCTTGAGTTCCATACAATCACAGATCTCACTCTCGGTCAGAGATTCTTAAATTCTTTCCATTGAGGCATATTTACACAACTTTGGGCATAGAGCTGCATCAAATAGGTATGCCAATCAAATGATAGAGAACCATAAAGTCATTTGTTTTAAGACAGTTCTTGGGACTTGGGCACTCTACTCAGTGATAGAGTACTTGCCTAGCAGCTGGTACAAGGGTTCAACTCCAACACCACAGACAGACATATTATACATATATATGTAAAACAAATCTGAACATTAGTGATATGAATGTATTTATGTTTACATAAAGGATTAAATCTTGGCTGAATATTTGATACTACAAGACATTTTTCAGAGTTGACTAATATTTTCATTTCATGCTTGTCTGTCATGAGAAGCTGAGCACACACATATATATGTGTATGTGTATATGTATATATATACATATATACAATATAACATTTATATTAAGATATGGGTAAAATTTTCTCCCACAAAGGTTAAAAGAAAGTTGAATTACCACTGTTTATGGACACTCAATAGGATCTTATGCTAGAATGATGAGGGTTAAGAAATAAATAAAACATAGCATCTTCCTCCATATATAAACAATGCAAGATGTATGTACAAATTCATACAGGATGACATATGCTAAGTATCTTACACAGGGAGACAAATGAGAAAAGTGAGGAGATGAAGGTATTAAACATAAGAGGAGAAGATATGGGAACAATTTTACTGCCCTTGGATTTCAAGGCTCAGTTTGCAAACTTAGGAAGAAATAAAAACCTTTTGTTCTTGCACATAAAACAAGTGACAAGCTACTTACTCACTAAATGACTAATGGTAGAGCCAGGGGTGTGCCTCAGGAGCCATCTTCCATGACCTACTGCTTGCATTTGGTGCCAGTAGTACAAGTGGGATTTATAGAAAAGAGAATGGCTTGTTGTGCTTCAGTCAGACACATGTGCGTGATCAGGGTTTCATTTTCCATTAGCTACATCCTTGTACAATGAATACGGTTGCTGGTACCCATGTGACTCCCAAATCATCACCTGTGGAACCTTTCTTACCTCTCCCTGGAAGGGAAATTTGTCAACTCGCAGAGGCCAAATGCAATTGTATATTCCTACATAACTCTTGCAGCCCTGGTAAATTTGATCAGTCTATTTTTCTGATATTTTGTCTTGATCATTTCCAAGTGCCTTCAAATTGTTTTCTGCAAGAAAACAAATGGAATTCGTCGAAGGTTACTTATGTGATACATGGAAAGGAGAGAAATGGGTTGTCTGGGTTTGAGTTTATTAGCAAAGAAAATGGAAGAGCTGAAAACTGAAGTGCAAATGCCATGAAACTCATGGGTGACAGGGTGACGCGGGGTCATGGCAAACATCATCTTGTGTGTACACAATGCTCGTACCCAAGAAGTGGTACTCAGTGTCAGCCCTCAGGAAGTAAATGGCTGCAGCACATACCTTTGCTTCCCCATAGTGACTGGCAAGGAAAATGCTCTAGTTCTGTAGTACTTTCAGCCAAACGACAGTATCACAGAGAAAGTCTGCATTGCCCATTTTCATCAGAAGCAACTACTTAAGCTAGAAAAGCACCATGCTGATATTTACAGACATTTGTACAGACTGAGACCTACTTTCTCAACCTACCATTCTGGGGAAGGAACTGAAGACATTGGGGCATGCTGGGTAAGTACTCTACCTCTGTACTATGATCTAATATTTTGCTTAAATGGAATTGGTGCATCGTAACAAAATAGAAAAATTTTATATTCCTCCCCACATTACACACTTTAATTCTTCTCCCATGTATATATAATTCCTGGAAAATGTTTTAACAGTTGGCTCTTAGGAATGGGGGTGGGAGTGAGGTCCTGACTTGGAGTGTTGACTGATTGCTGTGTTATTCCTCTCATTGCTGATGTCATGTTATCAACCAGAAGTCACTGACACAGAGTCTGGGGGTCATATGTACCTGGCTATGGCAGTGTCCTGATTATCACACACCACGCTGAGCGAGCAGGAGTCTGAAAGTGACACTTGACCTTCTGGCTTGGCAAGGCATTGTATTCAAGCAGGATAAATGAGTTACTATGGTGTCATCATAGCGAGTACTGAGTTTTTGTGTGTGTTTCCTGTCCAAGCAGACCATAACAGTATGATTGACCCTGTAATAAGTGTACCCCTTAAAGCTGACTTCGCATTGCCTACATTCACACATGGCTCTGTGCTTTCCTGGCAAGTCACAGAACTAAATGATCATAATTTCTTAGTGTCTTTCGTATCCCTAGGGGAACTCTGGAATGGTCATAGCATAATGTAGCAGGGAATCCCTTTGGAAATTTTTTTTTCATCAAACAATTTTTTGTTGAGGCTCCTAAAATAATGTCACCTCCTTTCCTCTGGATAGCCTGCCCGTGGAGTTCAGAGTGCTACAGCAGAAGGTCTACAAATTGGGATGAGAGACAAGTCAGGGCAGACAAAAGGAAATGATTCCTAGGGCTCGTGAAATGGTTCAGTGGGTAAAGATGCTGGTCTTGCAAGGATGGAGTCCTGATAACCTGAGGTCAATCTGTAGAAACCAAAGAGAGGTGGGAGGAAAGAATGGGGCCCGTGAAGTTTTTCTCTGACCTCTGTATTCTGGGAAGTGGCATACATACCCACAGATACATCACATACACACACACACACACACACACACACACAATTAATTAACTTTTAAAAAAGAAATGCTTTCTAAATGAAAGCAAAGATCCAATTGGAAGAGGATACGTTTGGACTGAGACACTTGGTGTGATTGCCAGGCACATGGCCTTTCTCATCTTTGTTGCCTTTTCCTTTGACTCATAGCCAGCCATCCTGCAAACTCTTCCTAGGAAGTGGACACATACTTCCTCACTGTGTGCTGTCAGTGTAATGTAAGACTTCACACCATATCCATCCCAAAATTCCACGCATTCTTGCCCTCTCTTCCTCCTCTCCTGTAGGTTTCACCCTGGGAACCAGACATGTTACAGCATTCTATCTGTGCAAGAGAGTCATGATATATGCAGCTATTTAAGATGGATGTATTGCTGTCTCTTCAATGCCTACCAGCAGAGAACTTAGCTTACCTCACACATTTGGCTTGTTAGCTCTTTGAGACAATTGTTTCCTCTAGTTTCTTGACTAAAAGCCCACTAGGAACAGAGTAAGACAAAGAATGCTAGCATTCTGCCAGTGTGTATCCACCTGAGAGAAAGGAGGCAGTGCAGGCAGAAGCAGGGGGTCGGTCGGTGGCAAGGACAGCAAGGTACCAGTGACACTTTGTAAGGAACTCGGTGTCTTTGTACGATGGTGATGCCCTTATGTTCTTTGCTTCTTGATGGCATTTGAGACAGCGAAATTCATAATCCAGGATTTCCTATAAACACAGGTGGAAGGATTGAAATGTAATGGACCCTTTCCCCACTAGTTACAGACTGTACTTTTGTTTTATTGAAGTACAGAGAAAGAATTACAATCCTTCCTTCCAAGAGCATTCAAGGTGAGGCTTGCAGCTCTTTCTTTCCCCAGCCAGCTCATAACAAGTATTGCTCCTGCAGCTGGGGAGAAGGCTCAGTGAGTAAGGGTGCTTTCTGCCCAAACATGAGGAGACCTGAGTTCAGATCTCAAGAACCTACATTAGAAAAAAAATGAAAAATATCTGAACACAGTCAGCAATACCCCTATGACCCTGGCCCTCTACTGGACCAAGACAAGTTGGTACTTGCTGTCTGCCAGCAGTACTCTGGGTTCAGAGAGAGACCTTGCATCAAAGGAATAGAAAGCTATAGAGCAGGACCCCTGACATCCTCCTGTAGCTTCTGTGAACACATGGTCATGTACACAAACATATTCTCTCTCTCTCTCTCTCTCTCACACACACACACACACACACACACACACACACACACACACACATACACTGAACACCTTAAGATTAACCCAGAAAACCCATGTTTTCCTTGTCAATATTGCCTTAATACCTTATGATGTTTTTATTTATTTATTTTTATTTCTTCAAGTTACATCTGAATTTCAATCCCCTCCCTACTCCCCCCACTGGTCCCACCCTCCCACCCTCTTCCCCCTTAACTGCCCATCCACTTCCCTTTTTTTAAGTTTAAGGTTTATCTTTTTCTTCCCGACAGCTCCACCTTTCAAACAAATGGCTCTTATAACAACAAATACAATACAAAACAACAGAAATAAATAGGCCACAATTATGAGAGTTATATGGCGTAGCATACATTCCCAATGTCCAGTCCATATGTATTTGGTACCTGACTTTAGCATTCTACTATCTAACCATCTCCATGAATTTAAAGTTCTATATCTAACTCAGCTTCCATCCTAACTTGCATCAAAATTTTAAAAACATCTTCTTAGATCCAGAACATCCTCTTAATTCCTAAACAACTCAAAATTTAACTATGAGACTACAGCTATCTAGTCTTCAACCACAACAGAGACCTGAGAAGGATAAATATATCTGATTATATAGGAAGTGCAGGGCCAGCAGCTTCCAAAACTAAGAAATGATATACCAGTGGCTGCCTGGACAATTCCCAATTTCTCTCCATACATTACAGCATCAATCTTCATCCGTTTGGTCTCATTTCTCTGACAGACATTGATTGTAGAGCAGGAATTATGAAGGACTTGCCTACCCTGTCCTGGCAGAGCTAGGTTGTCAGCTTACCTGCTTCCAAGTTTTGTCCCATTTGGACAGCATTTTGTCTACAGTTGAAGCAAGGAATTTTTCTTGCCAAGTGATAGGCTTACCACTAATTCAACCATCTCCAATTGGAGATTCTTCGATGCTCATCTTCTACTTGGGGTAGAATAGTGTGTGCTGTCAGGAGCTGACATGTCTCGATAGCAAAAAAAATCTTAAGAACACATCATTGAGTGCCATATTCTGCAGATCTCTTGAGGTTTTTGAAGATCACCTATCTATCTCCTTATATTTGGATAAGCAAATGTTGCTTGTCTTTTAGCAACTTGATTTCTGATTAACTTAGAAAATAATTGTGATAGACTGCCCTAGTACCTAACAAAATGATATGCTTGAATGACTATTAGTTTGCATTTCTTAATTATCCTAAACAGTTTATGACAGTTGCTAACAAAGGGCCAAAACTTCACAATTCATTTTTAAGCATTACCTAGGTACAATACCTTAAGAAGAGTTAACCTTAATTTTGTATCAATATACAAAGATCAATACCAATGAAGCCAAGTATAACCTTAATTTTGTATCAATATACAAAGGTATAAGAGAATATTCAATATTCTGTCCTTTTTTTCTTTATCATTCCTATATTGTGTCTATATCCCATTTTTTTCTCAAGTCTTTTCACCCCTACATAGGGGAGAAAGAAGGATGCAGAAAATAAAAAGAGAGAAATTCCTGGGTCTATCCTTCAAAACCTATTTAAAAAGACCATTTAACAGCTTGTAATTTCTCCCCCTAAATAACAAGAAGTATCTATAACCCATCAAATTACTAAAGGGGGGAAAAATCGCCCACCCCACCTTCTAGAGCTGGGACATAGCTCTCTTAAAATAACTTCCTGCTGATTTGGGATATAGTAAACCTGTTTGGGGCCCAAATAAGAATGGAAAAATGGTTAAGCACGTTAACAGAAACATTTAATGTTCGGTCCTTTTGTGCTCAGCTATTTAAATGTCCTAAGAAGTTTGTAAACAGAGGCTGAACTTCGGGGCTTTACTGCAGTTCTGGCTGGAACAACCTGTGGGGCTGAACAATCTTAGCAATTTTGAGTTGTTATGGTTGTAGACTTTTGAGGGAACAGCTATTGAGGAAGTCTGCGAGGCTGGATCATCTGGGCTACTTGTCTTCTTTGGTGTCTGATCTGTTTTCTTCTGAGGTTTCAGTTGTCCAGTTGTCCCTGATTCCTTAGATGGATGCTTTAAATCTCCTAGAAAGATAAGAACAGAGCCCTGCCCTAATCCTAACTCTGAGACACTACTTTTTTGGGGAGACTGGGGCAGGTAATATTTTTCCTGGAGCAAATTCGTTTTTTTTACAATATAAAAAGTATTATCTTTCAATTGAGATTTAAAAAGAAATTATTTTGATATTTTGGAACTAAACATACTTTAAGTGTATATATTTTGAGATCTCAAAGGACAATTTGCTTTGAATTTCAGCATGCCTTTTGTGAGTAGCTTTTAAACTTAAATCCTACCAAAATCCCATGTGCCTGTCTCTGCATTCTAAGTATTGTGATCAAAGGCATGTGCTTCCCAACTGATGGAATTAAAGATGTGCTCCACCACCCCTGGATCGAAGTTTTTCTCTAGCTTGCTTTGTGTCAGGCTAGCCTTGAACTCCAAGATCTGCAGGTTTCTGTCTCTAGTGTGTTAGCATTAAGGGTGTATCCCTCTCAAATGATGGGATTAAGGGTGTGCACCATCACCACCCTGATCCTTGTAACTCTAGAATTTATAAGACAACTAACTCTATAGTAATCCTCCTGTCTCTGCTGAAGTTAAAGGCTAACACCACGCTTCTCATTTATTTTACCTTAGCTCCAAATTTTTTCAACACTTGGAGGTTTAGAAAATCAGATTGAACTGCAGTAACCTTTAATTTATTTACAGCATTTTAAACCTCTTACCTGATTTTTAATGCCAAACCATGAAAATATCCTTTATATCTACAAAAAACAAACAAACAAACAAACAAAACGTTTAAGCTGCTATCAAGTTTGTGTAAGCTATGTGGCCACCTGCAGTCTAACATTCTAATCTGAAATTAAGGCCTCATGATGCTTTTGAGTCCTGAAACAGAGTAGCTACTTGATAAAAAAATATATATATTTCATGAATAAATAGGACAGTCCTTGGACTATGACGTGGGGATAGTTTCTCTTCTTTTGTTTTGTGCTGGACAAGCATATGTAAAGGTGGTACTTTACATATTAGTGGTCACCTGAATCTAATCAGTACCTGAGATTATATTTGTTCTTTGGATTTACTTTTTGAAAAGCTAAAATGTTTGCTAATTATAAGCCACCTAGCTCCATCCCTCCCTCTTTCTCTTCTTCCTTCCCTTCCTTTTTTTTTCCCTCACTCTTTCAAGACAAGATCTCACTCTATAACCCAGGCTGGTCTGAAACTCTATGTAACTCAGATTGGCCTTGAACTCATGGCAATCCTTGCCTCAGTCTTTCAAGTGCTAGGGTTACAGGCGTGAGCCACCACACCCAGCAGCCTGATCATTTGTGTACCCTAGCAGTATAGCCCTTGCTGATTGACTGTGTGTATGTGCTCCTTGCTTTGTCATTTGTTGCATAATGACCAAGGAAATGAATGGATCAATAAAAAATGCCCATGCCTTTGTAGCCAAGGCCAAGTAATTTGATCAAGGAAATGAGTGTTTCCTCCAACCTGCACTAGGGAAAAGACATAGTGGAGTGGAGACTGAGTTTCTTGGCTCAGATTTGGAATGTGGAGAGTTCCAAGCTGAAAGGGGCTAGCTAGAGATTATGTTCCATGGTGCACTATGTAATCAGTTATCCCGACATACTTTGCCCAATAATTTATTTATTATGACTGGGGGGGTGGGAATCTCTAGCCTATCCTATAGAGCTGTTCAGCTATGCATTATGGAGACACTGACAAAAGCAATTTAAAAATGTGAAGTGCTATTAACTCAGGCCAGTATGATGAGGACTTCTAGTGATGAGTGCCACATAGCCTGTCCTGCACTTCACTCAAGAGCTGTTCTTGTCTACTTCCTGGAATGTGTTGCCTGATTTCTTTCTTAACCTTAACACCTGCTGTGCCAGAGCCAGAGCACAGTGTCCTGTATATTTTTCACATCCTAGATAGTTGAGTGAGAATTGAACTGAGCCTCTGCCAAGTCACAGAGGAATGATTAGAACACTGTAGAGACCACAGAACACAGGTACTCATAGGTACTAGAAGTAGTACTTGATATTTAAACCATTTTCCCTTACCACTTAAGTTGACAGTCCCATTAGAACATTTTTGGATATATGTGTCTCTTCCAGACTAGGGTATAAGGATTATACTCTCTTGTACAGACTGTACAAACCTATGGTAATTGGCTGTCAGGGCCTGGCAAAATGTAGGAGTGACCTCAAGAGTTCCCAAAATGCAAGACTGAAGGCAAGTCCTGAATGCCTGGGAGCAAGCTGTCAGAGGCAAAGAAAATGCAAATGTCCTTGGTCAGGGAGATTGCTTGGATTTTCTTCTTTAAAATATGTCAAGCAGTCTAAGGCCCTATCACCCTTAACTTGGTTGTCTTACTTAGCTTTAAATGTCAACTTGAGATAGACTAGAGTCACCTGTGAAGGGAAATCCAGGTGAGGGATTGTCCAGATCAGATTTGCCTGTGGACATATCTGTGGAGGATTGTTTCCATAGTTAACTGATGTAGAAGTGTTCAACCCACAGTGGGCAGCATCATTCCCTGGGCAGGTGGTCCTGAGCTATACAAGAAAGCCACCTAAGCATGTACCTGAGAGTGATCTGCAAGCCAGCAAGCAGTGTTCCTCTATAGTCTCTGCTGTGCCTCCTTGACTATGAGTTCCTTGGTCAGAGGTAATTTCAGAAGGCATAGCAAGCAGGTCTGTCTCCAAGCTCCTGCTTGAGTTCCTGCCCTGGCTTCGTCAATGGTGGTTTGTGACCTGTAAGCTGAAATAAACCCGCTCCTCCCCTAAGTTGCTTTTGGCCAGTGTTTTATCACAGCAACAGAAAGGAGACTAGAACAGCTCCTGACCTTGACAAAGGTGGTCCAGTTTTTAAAAAGTGTAGGGATGTATATAGCCTATTAATAAATTTTATCTGCAGAGCCGTCATGTTGAAGATATAGGAAAGTAGATGTATTCAGCAAATTTGATATGTGGTACCGTTCCTGTGTGAATCCTGACTGCTTTCTCATATAACAGATGAATTAGCTTCCCTTGACACTCTATAGGTAAAGCTAGTGTGGTTGTTACTGACATTTTTACAGTGACTTCTCTCAAAATTTCTAGAAATAAGCAATTCTGGCAAAGGGTGAAAGAATCTGTAGTGTATTCAAATAAAAATTGAGAACTCGAGCAGGCACACTCAGGAGGAGATATGCAGTATCAACGTCACACAAAGTCTCCACTCCTTGCTGGGACAATCAGAAAGCTGGATGCAGTTGCTTAAAAAAATAAACAACGATGCTTCCCCCCTATGCTGAATTAATGACTCATAAAAATGGAACATTATTTGGAATAAATAAAATTAAGATTGGGTAGAGATTAATTCTTAAAGTCAATGGTCAAGGCCACTCGTTAGCTGAGCGGTGATGGCTGCAGAAACTTCTGTCAGATCTGTACAGGAAGTGAGCAAGAAATTTGTGATAGTCTTTGGAAGCTGGGGTCCATTCTAAATCAATTAAGTGATGGCATCATGCAAAAGAAATATGCAGCATAGGACATTGGAGTCAAGTCCTATTAGTCAGGCAATGTGGGAGGTGTGTGTGTGTGTGTGTGTGTGTGTGTGTGTGTGTGTGCACGTGCGCGCAGGCGCGCGCATTACTGTGCATGTCTGTGCATGAGTGTGCATGTGCACGTGGGTGAACGTGCAGGTAAACTCATTTACATGCACGAACATGGAGGCCAGAGGTTGATGTCAGATATCTTCCTCTATTCCTGTCCACCTATTTTTTTGAGACAGAATCTCTTGCTGATTCAATTGGCTGGGCTTACTGATGAGTGAGCCCCAAGATCCACCGGCCTCACATCCCCAGAGCTGATGTTACAGACTTGCACTACCCCACCTGGCTTCTATGCTGCACCTGAAATAAGATTCTCATGTTCACATAGCAAGCCCTTCCCCTGCTGACCCATCTCTCAAGAGCCTCAATCACTAGTTTTGGAAGGGCTGCTGCCTTGTGCTGTGTGTGCTTTCTTCTCTCTTCTTGTCCACTCTCTTCCCTTCTCCTTCCTTCTCCTCTTCTTCCTCTTTTACTTTCCCTCCCTTTGGTGAGTCTCTGAGGTGAGCAAAAACCTGCTATGCTATGGTAAAAGTAAACTTTGAATACCCATATCTGCTTTAGGGAGTGTGAGCCAGTTTGGAGAGATAAATGACAGAGGTGGTCTAATGAGACCAGATGTCAAATGATATATTAAGGTTTCAGAACTCTAACAAAGACCTTCTCAGAGGATAGTTTCAGTGAGTCCCAAGGTACTAGATCACTCTTGCAACACCCATTCTGAAACCAATTCTTTTCTTATTAGCTCATCATTTACAGAGGGACAGTCAGAGAGAGAGAGAGAGAGAGAGAACAATTCTCTGAGAAGTGAAAGGGGGGCCACCACATGGGAAGGATTTCTCAGAGGAAGGGATACTTTCCTTGAACCAACTCACACCAAGTGAAGGGGCTTTCAGAGAGTGAGTCTTGGAACTCAGCTAGTGATCTCTGAATTTTGACAGACTCTAGACTTCATAATAGATATATTGCTGGGGAAGCCTAGAGGTAGAAAAGCTACCCCCTCTTGAATGTCTCCAAATATGGAGATAGTAACTAAGATGCCCAGCCTTATGGGCAAAAAGTGTTACCAACAGATGTTCCTGACATAACATCTTTGAGTAATCCGTCAAGGATCTCACTTGGAGGGTGAGGTGATCCAGCACAAAGATGGCCCTAGAAACCAGAATGGAAGCAGCCTCAGTGACAGTGTCAACTAAGAACTACAGGACAAAGATCATATGTTGATGAGAAAAACGCCAAAGAACTGGAAAACAGACATGAAGGAAAACTAGAAGTGTTTGGGGTTGTGCCACACAAAAGAGCATCAGGATCCAGTGATCATCTGGTCAAGGAAGAACTTTCTTCTTTTTCACTCTTCTTTCTTGTGGATGTTTTGGGTTAACCAAGATCAGTCCCCAGGGAAGAAAAGTTATTCCATAGTTTTATGCATAATGTGTAAGATGACACTTGACCTTCTGCTTTCTCTGAGCATTGCCTCTTGTGGGGGAGGGGATGTTCTCCCCAATGCTGTTTCTAAGGAAGTCTCCCGTTAACAAACTGATGATAGTGGAATACAAATGAAATTTTCATCTTACTCTAATGCAGGAAGACTCAGAAGGACATCCTCAGCTGCGGTCATATGAATTAAACTGTTAGAAATGCTCAAGTTCTGCTTTTGCCCACCCGTTCCAAGAGTGGTCCACAGAGTATTCTTTGCACCTTCCTCTCTATCTCACAGTCTGCTTGCTGGGGAACTCAATTGTAAAATTGCTCATCCTGTAGCAGACCTGCAGGAGCCATGCAGCAGCTAACAAGGGTTAGGAGTCGTGGAAGCGCCTCCCTCTCCTACTGCAAGCTTCTAAGCCTGATTCTGACTCTAAAGTGAGGGAAGGAAGATGTTTCAATTGTATATGACTCTTGAACTGGATAGTTAGAACTTAAAGAGTGGTGTCAGTTCTGCACACAGAGCAATCCAGTTGCCCTATGTGAGACACTACTAGAGAAGAAAGGTAATCATCAATATCAGCCAGCAACAACCCCTGCAACCTATAACAGCAATCTGCCTGCAAGACATACTGGTAAATGTGTGGCACATATGTTATGGGATTAACCAAGCACTTTAAAAATTACATTAAAAGCTCACTCCTGAGATAGAAGCCATACCTGACATACTGCTAACGTGACCAAGAACCTTAGACCTGGGCTTAGAGGAAAGTTTACTACTATTATTCTGTTAAAGGAACAGCAATAAAATGACTTCTAATGACATAACGGCTATATTCATAGATCAGTGCCTCACTCAACATCCATCAGAGAAGCTTATTCCTGCAGTAATGAATGAATGGGAATGAATCCAGAGTCCACAGCTGGACATTGTGTAGAGAGTAAGAGACTTTGGAGCTCTCAGTCCTAAATAGGATGTTTTCATCAACCCCTCCCCCCAAGACTCAGACATTTATGCAAAAGAGGGGGCAGATAGTAAGAGCCAGAGGAGATGAATGGCTCCAAGGAAACAGGTTCAAGCCATATGGTATCTCAGCACTGAAAAGGGAAAGTGTACATGGAGTCCAAGAGACTATTTGCAATTAATATCCACTGGCAAAGAGAAAACTCAGTTTTCTTCAATGGAGTCCAGCTGGTTGTATCAACTACACCATCCCCAGGAGTAGTTGTCCAACACAAACCTAATTTCATGTTTTGGCTTGGTTTTGTCAGGGAATAGTTGTTTCATTTTGTTTTGTTTTGGCATTTTTATCTTAGTGTGAGGTCACTTGTTTGTGTGTTTTGATTTTTTGAACAAGAGAGAAATAGAGACAACATAAAGTTGGGTAAGTAGAGAGGTGGGAAGAACCTGGGAGGAGATGGAGAATAAAAAATATGGTCAAAATATATTGTATAAAAATTAATGAAAAGTCATCAAAAAATCTAAAGCATGAATTGCATAGACTAAAAATAAGAGAAACATGTCTTTCACAAGCAGGAACTAGTACACAAAGTGCCTTAACAGGGGCATGGTGCACAGCATGGTCATTATTTAATGAGCAATCACAGTAGCAAGTGATTAAGCACCTGGAGTAGAGCTGGACTTGGTGGCACACACTTTAACCCTAGTACTCTGGAGGCACAGGCAGGTGGATCTGTACAAGGCCAGCCTTGTCTACAATGTGAGCTCAGGAAAGCCAGGACTATTACAAAGAGAAACCCTGTCTTGAAAATCCAAACCAAACCAAACAAAACAAAACAAAAACAACTTGATTCGATATTAGTATTTGTCTTGGGTTTGATTTCATTCTGTGTCACTTACCTGTAACGTGTCCTTGACTTTACCCTCTTGATGTCTTAGTCTTGAAATATGAATGGGGAGAACAGAAGATTGTCGTGAGGACAAAGTGAGAATGTAAACAAAACTCTTAGTGTAGGATGTGGCCAGAAGTCAGCATCCAGCATCCTCCTTAGGAGATTCTGTGGTTTCTGTCCATGCAGGAAATGTGCAGAAAGTGATGTTTCCTACCAGGTTTTGTCTCTTCTCACGTGCAAAGGCACAAAACAAAAAACCAGAACAAGACTTCATATGGACTTCCTTAGCATTTTATTCCCCATAATAAAATTATAAATGGAGCCAATAATTCTCTGCAATTTCAATTGACTTGTTGCAATATCTTTTTCTAAATTGTTTCATGACAAGTTGCATTCAGCTTACCAGACCCACTTATGAGAAAACATAGTGTCTTTTGCACATGTTTGACAGGCTCCTGTCAGCCTGCTGGAAGACTGGCATCTGAAGACTTTGTGGGCTTGCTTCCTTTTCTCTGTTCTCCTTTCTAGCTAAGATTGTGGTCTCGAGAGAAGTGAGCTCTACTATCTCTCTTGCACATTAACGGACTTCTCAGTCATGGTTTCTGAGTATAACTCATTCCTATTCTATTTGGTTTTGTTTCCTTGTTGCTAGAATTCATAGCCTCTCTGGCCATCCATGTGTAGGTGACCTCAGTGATTTTTGGTAAGTGTAAGTCAGACTTCCTCTCCTTCATGGTGTGCCCATTGACTTTGACACTCTCAAAAGTTCAAGAACTGAAAACATACAAGGCTCCGATAGTTGGCGTCTCATTATTCTAGTGAATATTGGAAGTAGTCACTTTCCATAAAAGAAAAGGAGTTGTTATGAACTTTAAATTTTTTTTTAATAATTTATTTTTTATTTCTTCAAGTTACATCTCAATCACAATCCCCTCCCTACTCCCCCCTCCAGTCCCACCCTTCCACCCTCCTCCCCCTCAGCCCCACCATCCTCTTCCCTTCTTTTTTTTTTTTTTTTAGTTTAAGGTATTTATTTTTCCCCCCAACAGCTCTCCCTTTCAGTCCAAATAATGGTTCTTTTTCTTATAACTATAAATACAATACAAAACAACAGAAATAAATAGGCCACGATTATGAGTTATATGGCTTAGCATACATTCCCAATGTCCAGTCCATATGTATTTGGCCCCTGACTTTAACATTCTACTATCTAACCATCTCCATGAGTTTAAAGTTCTATACCTAACTCAGCTTTCATACTAACTTGCCTCATAATTTTAAAAATATCTTCTTAGATCCAGAACACCCTCTTGATTCCTAAACAACTCAAAATTTAACTATGAGACTCTAGGTATCTATTCTTCAACCACCTCAGAGACCTGAGAGGGATAAATATATCTGATTATATAGGAAGAGCAGGGCCTGCAGCTTCCAAAACTAAAAAAATGACATACCAGTGGCTGCCTGGACAGTTCCCATTTTCTCTCCATACATTACAGCATCAATCTTCAGCCATTTGGCCCCATTTCTCTGACAGACATTGGTTGTAGAGCAGGAATTATGAAGGACTTACCTACCCTGTCTTGGCAGAGCTAGGCTGTCGACTTACCTGCTTCCAAGTTTTGTCCTTTTTGGACAGAAGTTTGTCTACAGTTGAAGCAAGTGGTTTTTCTTGCCAAGAGAATGGCTTACCACCAATTTAATCATCTCCCACTGGAGATTCTTCGATGCTCATCTTCTACTTGGAGTAATATAGGGGGTGGTGTCAGGAGCTGACATGTCTCGATATCAAAAAATCTTAAGTTAAGAAAACATCTTTGAATGCCATATTCTGCAGATCTCTTGAGGTTTTTGAAGATGCCCTATCTATCTCTTATATTTAGATAAGCAAATATTGCTTGTCTCTTAGCAACTTAATTTCTGAGTAGCTTAGAAAATAACTGTGGTAGACTGTCATAGTAACTAACAAAATGACACGTTTTCATGACTATTGGTTTCCGTTTCTTAATTATCCTAAACAGTTTATGTCGGTTGGTAGCGAGAGGTCAAAACTTGACATTTCATTTTTAAGTATTACTACAAACAATACCTTTAAGAAGCGTTAACCTTAATTTTGTATCAATATACAAAGATCAATACCAATGTGGCCAAATATAATCTTAATTTTGTATCAATATACAAAGATCAGTACCGATGTAGCCCAATACAATCTTAATTTTACATTAATATACTAGGGTCAATACCATTGTGGCCAAATATAATCTTAATTTTGTATCAATATACAAAGATCAATACCGATGTAGCCCTATACAATCTTAAATTTGCATTAATATACAATGATCAATACCAATTTAGCCAAATATAATATTAATTTTGTATCAGTATACAAAGGTATAAAGCTATATTCAATAATCTGTCCTTTTTTCTTGTTCTTTCCTATACTATGTCTATGTGCCATTTTTCTCATGTCTGTTCACTCCTATACAGGAGAGAAAGGAGGATACAGAAAAGCAAAAGAGAGAAGTCCCTGGGTCTAACCTCCAAAACCCATTTAACAAGACCATTTAACAGCTTGTAGTCTTTTCCCCTAAATAACAAAATTTTCTATTATCTATCAAATAACCAAAGGGGAAGAACACCCTCCCCACCTTCTGGGGATGGGACGTTGTTCTCTTAAAATGACTTCCTGCTGATTTGGGACGTAGTAAACCTGTTTGGGGCCCAAATAAGAATGGAAAAATGGTTAAAAATGTTAATAGAATCATTTGATGTTCAGTCCATTTGTGCTCAGCTATTTAGATGTCCTACGAAGTTCATAGACAGAAGCTGATCTTCAGAACTTTACTGAAGATCTGGCTGGAGTAGTCTGTGGAGCTGAACGATCTTAGCGATTTTGAGTTGTTGTGGTTATAGACTTTTGAGGAAACTGCTATTGAAGAAGTCTGCAAGGCTGGATCATCTGGGCCACTCATCTTCTTTGGTGTCTGATCTGTTTTCTGCTGAGGTTTCCATTGTCCAGTTGTCCCTGGATTCCTTGAATGGATGCTTTAAATCTCCTGGAAAGATAAGAACAGAGCCCTGCCCTAATCCTAACTCTGGGACAATTACCTTTTTTTGGGGGGGGGTCAGGTAATATTTTTCCTGGAGCAAATTTGGTTTTTTGATAATATATAAAGTATTACCTTTCAATCCGGATTAAAGAAGAATTTATTTTGATATTTTGGAGCTAAACAAACCTTTAGTGTATATATTTTGAGATCTCAAAGGACAATTTGTTTGAATTGCAGCCTGCCTTTTGTAAGTAGCTTTTAAACTTAAATCTTTCCAAATCCTATGTGCCTGTCTCTGCATTCTAAATTTTGGGATCAAAGACATGTGGTTTCCAACTGATGGGATTAAAGATGTGCTCCTCCACCCCTGGATCAAAGTTTTTCTCTGTTTAGAGTTTGTTTTGTATCAGGTGGCCTTGAGCTCTGAGATCTGCCTGTTTCTGTCTCTAGTGTGTTGGGATT
>CAJQZJ010000077.1:97812-123371 GCA_907164525.1 Lophiomys imhausi
CACCCGCCCCAGTATTTGTGGAGAGCACACTGTCCCGGGCTCTGTTTTCAGGCAGTCTTGGCTCCTAATTGCTTTGCTGTGACTGGGTTAGGTCTCTGCCTCTCCGCTACAGTGCACACTGTGCCACCATGTTGGAAACTCCGGAAAAAAATAATCTCCCTTACCTTTGCTCTTGTGGTGCGGCTCGAGTCTAAATTTTTTTATTATTTATTTTCTCCAACTTGAAACACTCAAGACTCAAGAACTAAGCAAAACTTCCAAATCTCAGGAAGTTCCTGAAATTTGTAAGAGTCACAATGCCTAACTCCAAGGTAATATAAGTACTAAGAATGAGAGGAGACCCTCTAGTCAGGTGATCTGGAACCATCATGAGCCATTACCCTTGCTGAGGTGGGCACCTCTGTGATGCAGTTGCCTTTGAGTTCCATGATCCTATAAGTCACTCCAGAAAAGTCACTGGCTCACTAAGCTAGACTACATTGGAGCCAATCCTTTGATCTACCATTGATGCCCCATCTTGGTGAATAGACATTTGGTCACATCTCTCCAGGAACAGTCACAAAACAATTGGGCCCATGGCAGTAAGATGTGCCAGGACAAAACAATTCACCTCATGCTAGAGATAAGAAGGAGAGATGGCAGAGGCCTGTAATGCCCAGTGCCTTAACCACAGCCCCCGTTAGATTTCATTTTTTAATGGTTCTACCTCCTTTCAATAGCACCAACCTGGGAGCAAGCCTTCAAAACACAGACACTTGGTGGCCATTCCATATACAAACTATGGCAAAAGATGATCAAAGTTATCAACAAAGTTTTCAAGAGTTCAAACTTGTGTCAATAAAATTCAAGTCAGAACATCATTCAGAATAATCCTAAGAATGCTGAGAGCTTGTAGTGTTAGAATTCTGATGTATTCATAGATAGAAGATAAGTAATTGTGCACATGAGTAACAATTAAAGGCAAAAACAACACAAACATTTTATTACTGTCGTAAGTATGACACATTACTCACAAGTCCATTTACAAGAAAGAGATTAAGGATACATTGTTTTTGTTCTCATTTTCAAACTAGAAATCATACATTGTAACCTTAAGACCAGGTGAAGAGCAGGCTCAGCATTTCAATTTTGAAGGTGGCCTAAACATCCATCTTATTCACAGAAATACTTGTACTGTATCTGCTGATAACCATTTCTTTTCTAGAGAAGGTATTTTTAGTTTGGCTCAAACAACTTTAAAGACCAACTTCATGCTTACAAAGAAATGACTTTTCAGCTACTTGGAGCCACCTTCCCAAACCAGGATGCATACCCCAAATTCTGGGAACAAGTATTTTTACCAGTTTAAAATGCTATCTCATTTGGGAAGTATTGATTTAGCATTTATTTTCTGTGTCATTAACCTTATGGTCTCATCATAAGCTTATGATATTCATGGCTTTATTAGACTCTGCCTATTTATAAAACCAATCGTTCCTTTAAGTTGCAGCTCATGATTTCTTGGAATTTTTATTCTCTGTGGTATTTGCCAAACTCTCATTGTCCATTAGAAACTCAATACATATTTGTCAAGTAGAATTTTTGAGTTCTGGCACAGCAAATTTAATTCTTGCTTTCTCAGTTAGGATTATCTAAATGCACAGCCTTGTTTTCCTTGAGAACCTTTCTCCCTATGGAAAAATTTCTCCCATACTTGTCCTGCTCACTCCCATCCCAGGTTGATTGGCAAGACCTAGGAGTTATGCCACAATGTTCATCTGCTTTCCCAATCAGACCAGGCTGGGGTGACATCTAACCTTGTTTTTTTTTTTTTAATTTATCTTGCATCTCTATGGCCTAGCACACATCAATTGTTAGAATGAGTGCTCTCAGAAAAAAGTAGGACTGAGTTGAACATAATTAGAGAAGAAATATTAAAAGAGGGAAATGACAGATATTTAATATGCTTCTTCCAACTTTGTATATCAATTTAATACTTTATATAACTTGGAACCTATCCATCAGTCTGACATGTTGTGAGGCAGTCTTGGTTCATGATAGATTAACTAATTCTTCATCTATTATTTATATTCTGTCTGCATTAAAAATGTCACTAGAACAGCAGAAAGTAAAAAAAAAAAAACCCAAAAACAAAAACAAAGGCCACAAAAATAACATCATTACACAAGGGTACAGAATCAGAACTTCAAATCAGGGTGGAGGAAGAACTCATTGGTTCAGAAAACCCGAGATCAAAGAAAACTTGAGTCACTAAACATAAAAATTAGCTCTGTGAGCCAGGTGCAGTGGCACATGCTTCAAGTCTAGCACTTGGGAGGTGAAAGCAGGACAGTCAAGCTTTCAAAACCAACCTGGGCTACAGGAGCCCCTCTCTCAAAAATAAAAACAACAAATGAACAGACAGGCAAATAAAATTGCCTCTGGGTTTTCTGAATTTTGTTACCAGTTCCACATGTGATGTGACATGTACAGAACTACCAACAATGACCTGGGCAAGGCCTGAGAGACTGCCCATTGGGTCACACTTGTGTAAGTGATTTACTGCAGGAACAATTAGCTCCGTGTGTCAGGAATGAAGTTCCAAGGAGTCAGCGAGTCCTTCTTTAGCAGATAGCAGATGGCAGGTGTCAGAGATGTTCAGATTGTTTTATGACGCTAATTCCGTATTGTTCTCAATAACAGCAGGTTCTTAAAGCAGAAGAGAAATTCTACAAGCTCTGAACGTGAGCACTATCAACACCCACTGTGCAGGATGGGTACACACAGTAAGTATGTACCATTCGCACCTCATTTGATTTAAGAGTAGATATCAATTTCAAGGATCTAAAGATCTGTAAGAAATATAGTCCAGTCTGATATTTCCTCCCTCATTGCTGAGTTGGGCATACTTTATCCTGGGTACAATGTTAAAATGTGCAAATCATTTGAGGTGTGTTATACCTTGCATATTGAATACTCCTAAAAAGCCTGTGTATTAAAGCTTTTATATCCAACATGATGCTATTGGGAATGTTAAACCTTTTAGAAGGTGAAGTCTACCCAATGAGTCTTAGGTCATTGTGGGTGCATCCTTGACAGAGATTGTGGGACAAATGATGTAAGTTGTTTCACTCTGCCATACAGTTCCAACTCTTGCCACCTCAACCTCCTACACAAAATTCAAAATAATGGAGCTCCTTAGTCATAGACTGAAGCTATAAATTTTCAGTTCAAACACACCCTTTCTCTTTTAAATTAATTGCTTAGGTATTTTATATAGTAATAGAAAGTTGACTAACACAATAAGTAATTAAAATGAAATTTAGGCTATCAGGGGAAATAACATTGAAGTACTCAATTAATATTTCAGAATTATTTAGTCATAACTTCTAGGCCATGAACACAATGGCCAAATGAAGTGGCAGCTTAATCAATTGTCTGACTAATCCATCTACACCATGAGCTGGGAGAACTCAAATGTCATGTTTCTTACCAGAAACTTTGAGGTATACTGAATTATCCAGTTAACTCTTTCAACTACCTTCTTTATGTATTTATTTCCCCGTGAGACATTGGTTACATTTCCTGTCCAAGCTGGTGAGCAGACATTATCAACCTGACAGGTTGACTGAGCGAAGCAATTCATTTGAGTTTCCACAGCTGGTACCTTGTCAACTGTGCTAGGTAAACCTCAGAACATTCCAGTGCCATGGTTCTTCTTGTGTAGACAAGATTATAAGTTCCACATCATCATAGAAACTTACTGTTCCTGAATCTCATCTTGGGAATTAGATTCTCTTTCAATACTCTCTAATTCCCTCCAGGTTACCATTGGGGCTGTCAACCCAGCAGAAATGCTGCCTGTGAAAAGGCACTTGGAATGCAGCCAGTATAACAGCCATAGTGCTTTTTCATCCCTTGTATCATTGAGTCATGGTTGACTCATTTGTAGCATGGTGCTGTGGTTTGAAATGTACCTCCCCAATTCATTATTGGAGGCGTGACCCCCAATGCAGTGATTCTGAGAGAGGCGGCCTAACGAGAGGTGTTTGGATTGTATGTAGGGTAGAATCATCACAGACAGAATAGGTTCATTATTATGAGAAGGGGTTACAATAGCAACTGTATCTATCCTGTGGGTTTTATCTTTTGTGCACAATTTCACCTTCTGTTCCAATGCAACATGAAATCTCTCTCCATACATGACCTATACATCCTACAGAACCGGGAGCTAAATAAATTTCTTCTATTCATAAATTACATAGTCTGCACTGATCTAACATCAGAAAGTAAGTTCTTAGACTCGGGGATGGTTCTGTTTACCTTGCAGAATTTTGGTGAGGATTAAATGATGGATGCCTTCAAAGACCAGCCAACACAGTGGCTAGAACAGACTCCCAAGTGGGAATTGTTAGTCTAAAATAAGTTTGTAGGTAGATATACCTATTTTATTAGTAATTTAGCATTATTTATAAATTTATTTTCTACCTAACAAATATTTTTTAGGTAAAGACAATAATGCAAAATAAAATATAGTTTTCCATGAGTGTGAATATTTGCATATGCATTCAGAAAACATTTTAAATCTGGGAATACTTTAATTTTGTTCAAATTACATTGCTTCATTTAAATTTTCTACAGAAATAAGCTTATAATTAACATCTATTTTGAAAATCAATGTTACATATGTGTTTTTTTTTTTAATAACAAAGAATGGAGACTTTCTTGGGCCAGTGTTTCAGTACAGCCTTGCATAGTGTAAAAGTAATTAGGATTTATCAGGGAAGGTCTAATTATTGAAGTTTTTTTTTTTTTTGTTCATTAGTGGTAAACCTCTGACAAAACCCAATGATACTTAATGAAAATACATGTGCAAAAAATAAAACACACCATTGAGAAGTGGGCTGAACAGCTGACTCAGTGGGTAAAAGTACTTGCTGCACAGTCATGAGAACCTGAGTTTGGATGCTATACACCCACATAAAGAGCTGGGTGTGGGAGGTTTGCATCCGTAACCCCAGTTCTAGGAGAGCAGCAGAGACAGGTGGATCCCATCCTTGCTGGCCAGGGTGTCTAAAGTGACTGGTAAGCTCGAGCTAAGTGAAGAGACCTTGGTGTTGAGCAATTGAGAAAGACCCAATGTTGACCTTTGGGCTCCACTCGAGCACACATGTGTGTGTGTGTACCTGCACACATACATGCACACTAAGAAATAATCATTTGAGGTATTTTCATCTGAAGTGATGGGGAATGAATCTTTATTTATAGTTAGGGAGCTTGCCTTTTATATCTCACACTCTGTGACTTAGTAGACAGTGGGTTTGAATAGGTTATTTCGTGCCCCTGAACTTTAATTTTTTACCTCGGGGGGGGGAAAAATGGAGCTGGTAGCACATAGCAGGAGTGCTTTCAGGTTATTTTTTTTCCCTGAAAAGAATGTGATAAGGAAGTAAGCACGTGACACAAATGGAGATATTATGGAGATATCAGGTATTGCCACAGGTGTGGGGGTTTTAACTTTTCAGCACGTTAGGTCTTAGGTTTCATGCCCATTAAGAATAGCTAAATCCACACAATATGAACATGTCATAGTCAAAGACATCTTTTAAATTTGGGCTTGAAATTAATAGATATGTGTTTTATTTATTATTCCAAGTGGTGTTAAAGCATAAAAGTACAGATAGCAACTAAGATAAAGTACTCTTAGAATAAATACAATTATCAGTGAGCTGTGAGTTTGTGGTTGAATGCAAATTCTGCACTAAACAGATGTGATTACTCAAGTGGTATAACCATTGAAGGGAAAGATGACTATCGTCACAATTCAGGGCACATTCTGGTGCCTGAAAGCTCTAAGAACAGTGAGAGCTCCGTGGTTCACACAGTATTTTCTTATTCTATTCCTGCAGCAATCTTTGGAACAAGCAACAGTTATTCCTCTAGAGTGGTTTTAAATGAGAGTTCCTCAAAGGCCCACGTTGCTGAAGGGATTGTGCCCCAGCCTGTGGCGATATTAGAAGGTGGTGGAACCTCTAGGAAATGGAGGCCTGTGGGAAGAATTCTGGTTGTTAGGGGAATGCCATTAAAGAGGACATGGGGAGACTCAGCTGCTGCTTCTTCCATGGTCTGCTTCCGCACCAGGAGGTGAGCAGCTTGCCATCTGCTTCTCCACAAGCCACAACAGGGAAGGCAACCAATCATGGACTGAGCCCTCCAACACTGAACCCAAATAAGCCTTCCATCTTTTCAAATGTTGACTACACCAGGTATTTCGTACAGTAACAGAAAGCTGATTAACACATTCCCATTTATTTTATGAACTTGAAGCCAATGGAAACCAAATAAAAACTGAGAAAGTGAGATCTAAGCAATTGAAAGAGGTGGTTCTAAAATCTAAATTTTAAAAAATAATTTATTTATTTTTCTTTTATGTGCATTGGTGTTTTGTCTGCATGCATGTCTCTGTGAGGGTGTCAGATCCCCTGGAACAGGAATTATAGACAGTTGTGAGCTGCCATATGGGTACTGGGAATTGAATCTGGGTCCTCTGGAAGAGCATCTAATACTTTTAGCCACTGAGTTATTTCTCCAGCCCAAATCTGAATATCTTATTTATTTTGCCTGTGGGGGGGGGGAGTGAGCGAGTCCCATGGTGGGTCCCATGAGTTAGTTGTCTGCTTCTACAATGTACATACAGTTCAGGGATTGAACTCAAGTTGTCAAGCTTGGTGGCAAGTGCCCTTATATACTGAGCCATCTAGTTGGCTCTAAACTCTGAGTATGGTAATTTCAAATTCTCTCAAAGAAAAGGAAGCACAAATGGATCATGTGGTGTTAGCATTCATCAATCTATTGTGCATGGTTTATCATGTGATTATTATCATCGAGACACTATCAGCAGAGTAAAGGACTGTGCAATGTCCCAGCTTGCAAAAAGCCAATGAACTGGTAGAGTAAATTGTACATAATACTTACACTGCATTTAGCAGACCAATGTGCTATGAAAAGGCTCAGGAATAAGTTTTATGGGAGTAATTTTCGAGAATTCCACAATGCTAATCCTCTCCTAATATTTCTTCCAGTGCAGCTATCTAACTGGTCATCTTCAGAAACATGTTTTTCCTTCCAGTAGTTGTAATCAAATTCAATTTGATATAAAATGTTCTTTTGAGCATCAACTGGAAAGTTCCATATTAATGTCACAAACAATAAACTTGAACAAGAGTCAAGGATAGAAGAAAAGACTGTGAGTAAAAATACACACACTTGCTGGACTCATTGAGTTCATTTTACACCTGGTGTGCTGCACTAATGAGGGTCAGCATAACACACTAGACATTCATGCTTTGCCCAATAGTTTTTGAACACAGCAGAAATTATCTTCAAATTGATGACAGCACTCAGTTCCAAAGTTTACTGTCACATATATGTGGCAATAGATACACACTTCTTTTTGCAGTCTTGAAAAAATGGAGATGATAGAAACTTCCATAGTGTTTTCCCCTATAACAGCATAATTTAAAAAAAATCAACTCAGCTCAAAAACTGGCTTGATGTGGAAACCATTTGTTTAAATTCTTCTGTGGTGAGACACTTTATCATTATTATTATGAATTGACTCTCTATCACATATCAAGGTGTGGAAGTTACTCTGAGAGTAAAAGACAAATCTTCTTCCAGAAAGGCAAGCAGCTTGTATCCATTGCATCTGATTGTATCCATTTAAACTGTATGTTTATACTTAAAAATTGTAATAGTAAAAACTGAGAGATTATCAATAATATGATAGATTATTATAGTATAAAATGGAAAATATTATACAACGGAATATAGATAATTCTCAATATATTGTTGTAGGGATTGGAGTCAAGACCCTATCCTTGCTAGGTGAGCCATTGACCAATGAGCTACAACTTTTCCTCCACAGGTTTTTAAGCCTGGCTCAGGTGTTTGTGTTTGAAAGTGTGATTTCTCCTTCAGCCTCAGCTCCCTCTCTGGAAAATGGGCTTGATATCATTTATCTTTCAGAATTAGCTGTACTATTTAGCGGACAATCCATAGGTCACTCTGCCCAGTAGTTCAGACGCTAAGACTAAAAATTGTGTATTTGTATTCAGTTGCTTCTTCCTCACATGGACGGCCCACGGGATTCTATTTCAACCATTATTTTTGCATAGCATTTGGAGAGGCAGTGCGAACAAGGGCCTGGACATGCAAAGTCTAGACAGTGCCTCCTGGTATATCCTTCCCCGACTAATTTATAAAACTGGAACTCTGGATAGATAGGAGACCGTCATCTTCACAAGCTGACAGATTCCAAATGGAACATCTTTCTCTGAAACCATCATCTGAGCAAGAATGTTGGGGTCTTGCGGTGTATGGGAGTACTGCCAAGGGCTAGATAAGTTTGTCCTCTGAAGCTTTTTCAACCTACCGGGTGCTTCTCAAATTGATACAGACTTTCCAGGCTTTTAAACCCAGACCTCACAATTTCTTAACAATAGTTAAGGCTCAGTTTTCTGGTTAAAACAACAAACCAAAAATGTTTTCATCCATTGACTACAAGGGAGAGCGAAGGAAAAAGGATTTGAGATTCATTTATTAACATGCCGCCCTAATCCTCAGGCTTGGTTGTTTTTAGACTGGGCTTGGCGGTGAAAGCCCTTGAGAGCCTAGAAGCCTCAGAAAGAAGCTAGCAGGAGTCAGGCTCACACATCTAAGGAACAGAGTCCACTACACACAAGGTGTAGACCGGTGCTGGGTCGGCTGTCCTGAGGCAGCAAGTGCGGACAGCTTCGGGGAGCAGTGGACCCCGAGATGCCTGGACTCCCGAGGTGGGAAGTTGGTGAACTTTCCGAGCAAGGGTAAATGGTAGAATCAGAAGGAGCTGGGAGCGGTGCTGGGCGGAGGTGGTGGCTTCCCAGAAGAGCCTCGTCCTCCGGAGCCTTGCCCGCAATCGCTCACTTCCCCAGCCGCTCGCCCGGTGCTTTGGTGGCGAGAACCGGTGCGGGCGAGGGCGAGGGCGAGGGCGAGGCAGGCGGGCTGGGGAGAGGCGCGCGGAGGGCGGCGGCCGGACTCGGCGCTCCTTCCTTCGGGCGGCTCCTCACTGCATCAACCCGCGGGCTCCGGGCTCGGCCGCTGGGCCCCTCCCACCGCACCCCACCCCCGCCGCCGCCCGCCCCGGGGCCCCGGTTCCAGTTGGTGCGGAGCAGCCGCGAGCGGAGCTCCCGCTCGGGACCGCAGTGGCAGGCGACGTCGCGGCTACCTCCGCTGCATCTTCACTTCTGCCACTCCGGAGCAGGCATCTGCTCCTTCCCGGTCTCCCTTTGTCCGGTCTCCCCCATCCGCCCCCTCCCCCATCCCTTCTCCCATTCCCTGCCCTGAGACACCCTCCCTCCTTCGTCCCTCTCCCCTTGTCCCTCCCTGCTCCTGTGCCTCCTGCCCGCAAGCTGCGCACCCTCGGGCGATCGCACCGGCACCCGTGCTTTCTGAGGGCTCTAGGCACCCCGTGCTCCCCGCGCGCTCTCCTTCAGCTCCATCCCACCGCCCGCCTGGCCTCTCGCTTGCCAGCGGCGCCCTGCTCCCATCCCGAGTGGGTTGCGCGTCGGGCGGCCGCCTGGTCATGTCAGGATGGAGATCCGGCAGCACGAGTGGCTCTCGGCCTCCCCCCACGAGGGCTTCGAGCAGATGAGGTTGAAAAGCCGCCCCAAGGAGCCCTCGCCCAGCCTGACCCGAGTGGGCGCGAACTTCTACAGCAGTGTCAAGCAGCAGGACTACAGCGCCAGCGTCTGGCTCCGGAGGAAAGATAAACTGGAACATGTAAGGACCACTCACTCCCGGGGGGACTAGGTGGCAGGAGCAAGGAGTACTAGGGGTGTAGGGACTGTAGTGGTGACTCCGGCGGGTGGCCTGCCCCCAGGGTCAGGGTGCTTGTACAGTCTGCCAACCCTGGTGCACCTCCTGCACTTTTTTGCTTAATGACTCAACTCCTTGGAGAAAAGAAAGGTTTGCTTTCAGGTGCCCAAGTCCGGACATCCTAGAGACCTCCTAACTGGCTCTTCCCTGTAGGATTCATGGCACACTGTGTTCTTGGGGTACCTGTGAGAAGAGTAGTTGATTGCAGAAAACTAGGCTGTGCACAAGGAGGGTTTCGGTGGGATGTTTATCTGGTTCTTTAAAGCTGTTTCACTCAGTGCAGAAACTACAAAAAACAAAAAACAAAAACAAACAAAAAAAAAAAAACGCTGCAATAAAGTTGTCGCTGGCGATCCAGAGCTTTTGGCAATGTCTGCTGGGATGCTAGCAGGAATTTTTAGGGAGCCTCTCCAACTGAGCCCAATCGGAGAGAAATTCTGCGCTGAGAAGAGACAGAGAAAAGGTTCCCAGCAATCTGCCACTCTGCAGAGTAGGATCCAGTGGTGTGGATTCCCCCCTTTTCTCTCCCGTGTGAGGACTTGGGTCTTTGACTCTGGGTCTGAGTCCTTAAGACTGACCATTCTAGAAAGAAAACAAGTCCTTCTACAAGGACCTTTTGAGAATCCATGCTTAAAAATCTGACCAGTCAGTATTTCCTTAACCAAATATTACAATGAAACTAAGAATCTTGAGTGTGCCAGCAGTAGGCGAGAACTGCTTTTAACCTCAGTAAACCCGCAGAATCCAAACTGAATCTGCTAATGGCTTGTGGAGGTTTCCAGGTATTTGGGTCATCACATCAATAATGATAAAAAGATAAGATGGAAAACTCTGGAAACTCACGCATTCCTCAGCGCTGTACCACTTGAACCCCATCTGGCCCCCCAAAGCCGTTCCTAAGCTTTGCCTCACCAACAGTGTCCCTGGAAAGAAGCATGGAAGTGGGTATTTCTGTTAGAAGCCAAAAGGACAGCCGGTGCCTTTTTGTGGGCCTGATTAAGTCACACCAGTGACTAATTCTAAAGCCCATATTTAAAGCTCCTTGTTGAGTTGAGTAACAGGCTCTGTTTTGTGTGGAGAGAACCAAAAGGGTGCTTTGGGTCCTTAAGACAGGGGAGGTCGCTGAAGGACTGCTAAGACAGCAATGCAAGTTGGTTGTTTGAAAAGCAACATCCATACCTGTTTAGAAATGCACAGCACAGGAGGATGCTTGAAGGGATCAGTAATGTCTGGAGTTTATAGAGGGTAGAGGGAAGTAGCATCTCCTTGTAATGTAGCTCTGGATGCTCATGAGAAAACTGGCCCCAGCCTCGGACACCAGAGCAGTGATGGAAGATACTTCATTTTCATGTCATCGTAACTGTGGGTGTTCATTTGCTGAGTGGGTGCTTTATGATGCCCTGTTTCTTTTATACTCTTACTGAAAATCAATAGTGCAACCTTCTGAGAGTAGGTCACCCTTCCTGCGTACATTATACAGAAATGTGTTCCCACTTTTTGATTTGCCTTGAACATAGTAGGTCTACCTCATGGGCCACAGCAGCTTCACCTTTCTTCTTTAAGTATGGGATGCTTAGCTCTCCTGAGGGTGAGAGATGAAGTGAAGGGAGGCCTATTATTTGCAAGTGTGGGAGCATATGCACTTCCCCTCCCTCAGATGTCCTAAGGAGAGCATTGCATCCATTTAAAAAAAAAATCATGTGCCTCATTTGATGTTTAAATCAGAGTATTGTTTGTTTTGTTTTTTAACTATGTTTATGTGAAATATATGTTCAATCTTTTTCTATACTTACCTTCAATTAGAAATTGAGCTTTCGTATCAAATGAGTTTTGGTATATTCTCTGGCCCCTTTGAAATATTAATATTTTATAAGCATGTTATGAAAAGTTAAAGCCATATAAAGATACAAATTATATTTGAACTCGAGCACTCAGTATTTATATGTCCTGTTTTGTCTGCTATGATATTTAGGCAGATTGTTGTTAATTTGTGATTCAGTATGTGAGATTTAAAAACCTATAACAAATGTAACCTAGCATATAGTTGATACATACAGAATGAAAATATCACATTAAGTTCATTATAAACAGCATGATGAAGCTATGGGGCACCTTCTAGCTTAGATGTTGCAGGGAACAAGTTAAGGGTGTCACAGAAACTCACGGGTAACTTAAAAACCACTTCTCTGGTATGACAAATCAAATGGGTGACCATCATTTTTACTGTGTTGAAAAAAATGAAGAAATAATTATGATGGAGATTATATGCCTGAAAACAACCTATTCAGTTGTTTGGTGCTTTGAAAGCCAATCTAAATATTAATAAATAAATTATGACTTCAAATGACACATAGATTTAGTCATCACAGTAACAGGATTCCCCAAGATGAAATGTGGCAGTGTGTGGATTCTAGCCAGACTTTAGAGGCACAGCTTAATCTGAAAGTCAGTAACATGATGTAAAGTGACAGCTGAATAATATATTTCTACCCACTTTGCTCAAAGTGAGAGTAAGTTGTCTCTTACTTTAGCTGAAAGATATCAAATGAATCTCAGGCTATACAAGACAAGAGTTTGATTGGAATATATTCAATTGATCTTAAACTTGATTCCTTAATTAGTTAGTTGATACTTAAAATAAAGATTTATAAGTTGAAAGAAAGAAAAATGGCTGTGAAGGTGCATGCCTATTATCCCAGTACTGTCAGCGCTGAAGCAGGGACAGCCTAGGCCACTTGGTGGGTTCTGGGTCTACTGGGCCCACAGAGTGGAAATAAATACGTGGTCAGACATAGTGTCACATGTCTGTGATCCCAGCCTTCAGTATGCAGAAGCAACAGGATCTGTAGTGCAAAGCCAGCCTGGGCTACAAAGTGAGGTGCTGTCTCAAAAAACTGGCTCAACTAACTAAAACACAAAAACATATGTAGGGATTTCCCCATTCCTAAATCACAATTAGAATGTACAAGAAGGTTATGTTCTGTGCCGTGAACTCCGAATTTCAAAGTACATTTGAGGAAAGTGAAAAGTTTGGTTGCATACAGAGTATTGTCTTACTTGCTATGAATGAGACTCTTGATGTTTAGGGCAGTGGTTCTCAACCTTCCTAACGCTATGACCCATTAATACAGTGCCTCATGTTGTGGTGAACCCCAGTCATAGAATTATTTCATTGCTACTTCATAACTTTGCTACTTTTATGAATCACGAATATCTGATATACAAGATACCTGATATGCAACCCCAAACAGGTTGCAACCCACATGTTGAGAACCACTGCCTTATATAGCCTTTTGCATTCTGTTCTCTTCCAGAATTCTTGCAGCTTGGGAGAAGAGTGGGTTTGGGATGCAATGAAAGTCTTATTTGTTGTAGGGTTCTAGTATTTTCTTGGGGGATAATATAAAGGATTGTGATTTAGCAAAGCAACCTAGGTATGTGCCACCCCTGGGATCTCCCTAGGTTGGGTCCCTTTGAAGCTCTTGATTGTCTCATAGGACAATATGACATTTGGTGTCCTTTGGTACTGTATGCTGTTCTTGAACTTCCTATTGTATTTTCTTTATTGGAAAGGGAGTGAGACGAGCCTATTCTCTTTAGTTTTCGGTTTTATGCCAGCTGCACAAGTCTCCAGGTTATATGGATGAAGGAGAAGCCTTGCTTTCTTCTCTGCATAGCCCACTGAGTCTTGCTAAAATGGTCGTAAGTAAAGGTTCCAGTTAGATAGACTTGAATTTGGATTTCACCTCATTTTCAGTAAACGAGGCAACTATAGGTGAAGGACTTAAAATATATAAGATACATAGTCATATTCAAAAAGTTACCGGCTTACAATGGTGATTAAATGGGATGGTCTCTGTCGCCGTATGTGTCAGGAGGGAGTTTTTCATCACTCTCTTCACCTTACAGGCTGGTAGGGACTGTCCTGAGTCTGTCTTCTTAATGGAAGGGAAAACGTCAATGCTGGTGCTTCACCTCTGTTGCCATGACAGCTTAGAAGTCGAAAGAATGTAGAAATGGCTCCTGAAGTTTCTACCCTCAAGAGATGCATCTGTATAGGTCATACCTACCAGCCAAAGAAAGTTTCATGGCCAAGGTTCACTTGAAAGGGATGGAAACAGGGGCCCAACCGAAACCCAGAGAGGAAAGAAATAAATCTTTTCCTAGCCCTCCATAGGACCACCATGAAGCACTCAGTGTACATCTGTGTTAAATGATCACTTATGCACCTATAGGGTCAAATGACCTCTCCATTCTCCCTGATCTCTGCCTAAGCACCTATGCTCCTACCAGAGATCACATTTAACATCAGCTTGTCTGAATTACATTATAGTCCTAGACCCAAAGCATATGGGCCTTTGAGCCAACCAGGTTGTTTCCAGTCTTTGTCTGGTTTTCTGGGAGTTTGACTCTTCCTGGCCAGAGGCTCTTTGCTTAGCTCCTGCCTGGACACTCTTATCTGACTTCTTTGCCTCTCTTGATGTCTGATGGCCAATGCAAGTAAGACCACCTACCTCTTTACAGCTACCTCTAACCCTTGATTCCTTCTTGGCTTGTGCTGATGAGATAAAGTTGCAAGATTGGTCAGGGAATCTCTAAACTGGGAGGAGAAAAATGAAGAGGAGATTGGGAAAGAGTAAGTGACAAGGTCCTGGAACGATAGCTTCCTTCGTAGAATGCTTGCTGCACAAGTATGAGGACCCAAATTTGGATCTCTAGCACCTGCATAAGAGCCCATGTTCATGTCTGTAACTCCAGAACTGAGGTAGATGGAGCCAGGCAGATCCCTACAACTCACTGAGCAGCCAGTCAAGGTGAACTGGTGAAGCTCCACGCTCTCTAAGTGGCTCTGTCTCAAAAACTAATGAGCAGAGTGATTAAAGAAGATACTTGACATTGATCACTGGTCATATGCATGCACTCCCCCACTCACACATATGCACACACGCAAGAACATACACACACAAAGAATTAAAAAAAAAACAATTCTTAATGTCCTCACTTGTAGTGAGCATTGTATTTTGGTCTAGTGTCTTAACTGAAAAATTAAGTCTCCTCTGAGTGTGTTTTACACCTGCTTTAATTGTTTGTGTTACCAGCAAATAGTAAATAAATGTCAAGTTCACACTTGCCTCCTGCAATGAATTAGTCACATGATGAGCACAGAATAAGAGCAAAATTGGCCACTGTGGTGTATGCTTGTGTTATATAATGCCATTTATGTCCCACAGAGCAGAGCACACCCGTGAAAGTACTGTGCCCCACCAAGCAGATCAGTAAAGCATGGGGAGACACAATTCAACCCAAATGAATGAAACTTCAAAATGCTCCATTAAAAAGCAACCAAATATACAGATTGGCAAACACAGAAGGACAATCATGTTCACCAGGATTAGTTCCCATGGTTTTAGATAAATGAAATGAACAGTCTGGGCAGAAGCATTGTCCTCTGCCTCTCTAACTCATCCACTAAGAAAGGTGTGCTAGGTGTCTCATCGGTGCCTTCTAATAGACATCAATGGGTCCTTATATTGTCCCTGTCCCTATCACGGTTAAAATGTATTTTGTACTAATGGACTTCTCTCCTCAAGGATTGTCAAGACAGTTTGTTTTGAAGTTGTTTTTTCCCCTGAGTTCTACTGGGTGTAGCTTATTATTGATTATTTAATTTAATCATGATCTGTGACATGTAGCACTCAATATATTGAATTTCAGAAGCTAAGATGGTGGAGTCAAAGCTTTATTTTCTCATTTTTGTAGTAGTCAAATACCAATTTCTGGCTCATGTTTCTAAGTTTTTCCTTTTCCTTACTGACTTCTGTATCTATCTCAGGCATAAGTCTGTGGAAACATTTTTAATGTTTCTGTTTCAGCTCTAAGGTTCAAGAAATCTGATGATGGTTTTGAGCCTCTGGGGATGTGACAGTAGCAACAGTATGTTCTTATACTGAATCAATGGGTAGATGGTACACAGGTAGATAGACAGGCTGTGTGACAAAATCTCACTGCAGAAATATTGCCCAAACTGGTAACATCAAAATGAATTACCTGGGGTTCATACCTTTTCAAGTTGTGTTGTGAAATCTTAAGATGCAGCATAAATGTCATGGTATAGCAGAGATATCAAACTGCCATGCTTAAAAATACAGACCTTCTAAACAAAAAGATGCAATCATTCCTTTCTTCCTCCTCTTTACTCCTTCTCCCACCTCCTCCTTCTCTTCCTCCTCTTTCCCTGCCCTGTATTCTCTGGTTCATTATGTAGTTCCGCTCTGCTGTAACTCTTAGTATAGTCCAACTTGCAAGTGATTCTACCACCTCTATCTCTCTTATTCTGAGGTTACATGTGTATACCACAGGGCCCAACTTTCTAATTTTTCTTTAAAGAGAGAATGATGAGTTAGAAATCTAGTCCTTGATAAGAATTTAAATGGAGACTGTGGCAAATTTTTCCAGGTAGCCTTACCTTCCTTACAGAATTCATTCTTGACTGGCCTGTGTATAAGGTCCAAATCATTGGATGGATGCCATGACCACTGAATGATAAATGTGCTTCTTTATTCTCCAGAACATAGTGAGCCTTGGGAACACAGTATTTACCTGCAATGAACTGTGACAGGGTGGTTGTGGGATTAGATCCAGAAGTGGCCCAAAGATGTAGGTTGGGAAAATGGTACCCATTGGCACCAGACCACTACTAGGAATCTCATCCATGGGAGCATAGTTGTTGAGAGTATGTTTTATGTGAAAAATACTGTCAGGATACTGTGAGGGATTCAATTCAACAAGCATTATCTAGCATGAACTTGTCAAACCTGAATAAGATGTTTACCATTTTATAAATACAGTTACAATACGATTATAGTTTTGTGAATGATAAACAAAAAAGCAAAGCAGTATAAGGCTATGGTCAAGGGTCTCCATATTTAGAATGAGATAAATTACAGTTAACATAAGTAATTAATACTGTTATGTATTGATAATATAATAATGAGTTTATTCCAATAATACAAAGTTTATACAAAATTTTATAATAAATTAATGGCATTTGTCACATCATCAGACTAAGAGAACAAAAGTATATAGATGGGCTTGGTATTTGTGATGGTTAGTTTTAATTTGTAACTTGACATAATTTAGAATCACTTGAGAAGAGAGTATCAATGAGGAATCTTCTAGATCAAGATGGTTTGTGGCATGTCTGCGGGAGATTGTCTTGATTACATTAATTTAGGTGAGGAGGTCCACCCAGTGTGGGCTGTACCATTCTCTGGATTTGGGTCTTAGACTGTGAAAGAGTAGAGGGAGTGGAGATGAAAAAGAAAAACTGCTTGCATGCATTCATTCCCTCTACTCTTGTGTATGCATATGGTATGACTAGTTGTTTCAGGTTCCTGATTCCTTGACTTCCCTAAAGATAACAGATGAAGAAAAATAAAGCATTTGATTATTTGATGAGATCAAGTATCCACACATGATAAAATTCTCCATGAGAAATAAAAATCTTTACTATTCTAATAATGGATTTCTTTCAAAAGAATCCTATGTAATGGTGAAATATTAAAAATTATCTGCATAGAGTGTGTGAAATAGATGCATATATCATACTTTCTACTCATCATTATATGAAAACTCATAGACAATAAAATCAGGCAAGAAAAAAATTAGAATTATAAGAATTAAAAAGAATTTAATAAAATTGCTATTGTTGCCAAATGATGCAATTGTCCACATTTGAAAATCAAAGATAAACTATAGCTATCCTATATGAATTAATAACTTTACTGGATTTGACAGGTAACATAATCATATAAGAAAGAGACATTTAAAAATGAGAATTTAAAAGGAAGTTATTGGTTGTTAGCAGACAGTGTAACTGTGAACATTCAAAGATTCAAGGTACATATGACTGCTGAACTGGGACGGAGGACTGATATGTAAGGACACTCCACTCCAGAGGAGTGGGATGGAAGGGATGGGGGGTTGAGGGTGGGAGGGCAGGACTGGGAGGGATGGGAAGAGGGCACTGTGATGGAGATGTAACCTGAAGTAATAAATAAACATTTTTAAAAAGATTCACGGTAAACTGTAGACATATTTAACAAATTAGTAATGTCCTTGGACTTGTCAGGCTCAGTGGATAAAAAGTCGTTTGTGAAATTAAGTATTAAAAATAATTCCAACGTAAAATTGAAGATGGCATTATTTATATTATCATAAAATAACAAATGATAGGAGTAAGTTTAATTTAAAAAGTTCTTTTTAGTGTTCCACCAGATGCAATTCCTATGAAAATCTCAGTGAGTTTGTCTTATATGTATGCAAACTGAAGTTTATGTGGAAAGCAGAGGTTCAGGAACATGCAAGACAGTGGTGAAGCATGAAGAAGATTGATTTTGGACATCAGTAGTTATAATAAAGATGAATTCATTAGGTCAGTATTGTGGCAGGGTGACTGAGATGATGGGCTTCATAGGCTTTTGTATTTAACTACCTGGTCCCCAGTTGGTGGCACCGATTGAGGATATTTAGGAGGTGTGGCCTCATTAGAGGAAGTATGTCATCGGAGGGTGACATTGAGATTTTAAAGACTGGACATTTCCACTCGCTGTCACTGCTTAGTGCTTGTAGTTCAGTGTATGAGCCTCCAGCTTACTGTCTCTGTTGCTGTGTCTGTCCCCTTCAGTCATTCCTCTGTTCCGCCATCATGGACTCTTATCCCTCTGGAACCATAAGCCAAATAAACTCTTCTGTAGGTTCATTTGTTCATAGTATTGTTATCACAGCAGCAGAGAAGTAACTAATAGGAGTATGGTCCTGGTACAAGGATGAATGGGTTGATAGATTGATATGTACGGAAGTATAGGAACACACCTGTGTACATTACAAAATGTATCTTGATTTCTCTTTCAAATGACCAACAATTGTCAGTTTAATGTGAGTTATAGACTTAAATTATAAATTGAAACAACGAAACTTCTAGAATCTGTAAGAAAAAAATCCTAATTAACTTGTACCAGGAAAAAAAGTTCTTAGCAATTTTAATAATCTCAGCTTATTAAGATGAATAAATTAGATCACAGTGAAATTAATTTCTTCTTCTCTAGAAGATTATATCTAGATGGTGAAGGGAAGTCACAAACAAGAATGCCATATTTTCTACATGTTTCTACATATTTTCTACTCAACAAAGGTTTTATGTCCATATTATATAGAGTACCTATCTATAAATCAGTAAAAACAGATAACCCAGCAGAAAAATGATCATGGCATTTGAACAGGAACTTGAAAACAACAACAAAAAAATCTAAATGACCCTTGTCATCAGATATCAAGAATATGCCCAGTTTGTACCTTATTCCATTCTTATATTGTACAGCTGAAATTAAAATGATTGACAGTATCTAAAATGTTAATGAAAATAAAGATTATCTATAACTCAATCACTCCTGGTAATACTTTAATTCATAGAGCCATGACAGAAGACTGCTAAATTAAGCATATGTATATCCTGTCACCCAGTAATTAGAATTCTATGTGTGTATCAGATGTATGCTCATGTACACCAAGGATGTACAAAAGTATTTACTGAGACTTTAATTTAGCAGCACCCAAACAAATGCATCCCTAGTATCCAACCATAGCTGAGTGACAATATAATTTATTTGTGCGTGATGTAAAAAGGATGGCACATGTATGTCTGTTGCCTGTGTATGTGATAGTGTAGATGGCTCATTTAGACACAGTAGTCATGAGGAAGAGAAGTCAAGTATAGACAGTAGGATTCCATTTATAAGGACAAGTGTGAAAAACTCAGTAAGGGAGAGAATTTTAATGACTGCCTTTGAGGTTGAAGTGAGCTTAAAGGGAGGATTCTGTAGGGTTAGTAAAGTTGGTTTTTTTATTTTGCCTGTTTTGGATAGTGGTTATGAACTGAACTTTGTGGAGCTATACACTAAAGACCTACATACTCTATATTATAATGTTTCAATAGCAGTTCAAAAGAAGGAAGTAAAATCTAGGCAGTTGCCCCTTTCTTGCCTGCTGTTCCTCCCAGTTGTCCCCATGCTTCCTCCACCCTACTGTCTCTGACATGTTGGCATGGGTCACCAAGACTCCTGCATTCACTCCCTCCACTGGCTCTTTCCTGAGTCCTTTCCTCTAGTCATAGTATGTTTGAGATGAGTGTTTCTACCATCTCTGCTCTGGGGCTCTAGTGAGCTCTTACCAAGCTCTCTCTAGGTGCTCAGTGAATTGAGACTTGAACAAAGAGACCTTCTGTGCTTGTTACATTTTGTCAACTCAACCCAAAGTAGACCCAAGTGACAAGAATAACACTCAACCAAAATATGGCCCTTATCATATTAGATTGACCTGTGACTATATTTGCGAGGCATTTTTCTAATTTCTAGTTGAGGGACAAGGGCCTAGGTATCTGTGGGTTGTGCTATCCCCTGGCAAGTAGACCTGAACTGTCTAACAAAGGTAGCTGAGTGAGTCAGGTAAGGCAAGTCTATAAGTAGCCTTCTGCCATGGTTTCTGCTTCAGGTCTTTACTCCAGATTCGTGCTTTGACATCCCCTAATGATGAGAATTCTCTGACTAATGCATAGTCAACAGAACCAATGGGATGAACATATATATATATATATTCAGGAATTTATAAAATTAACTTATGTAAAAATAGTAAAGCAAACAAAAGCTGAATCACATCTGGGAAACTGAGAACCTGATAGTTGCTTGTCCTCGAGGCCAGATGTCTCAATGGTTGGAGTCCTAGAGTGACTTTCTGTCACTGGAGAAGTGAACAACCCAGTAGCCATACAGTCTATAAGTCTGGATGTCACAGCAGTTCCGCTCTGTCATTGAAAAACTAGATGGCTATTGAAGGGCTACTGATCCTTCAATCAAGAGGGAAGCCTAGAAGAGCTTGTTCTGAAATTAGCAGCAACTGGGTAAACCAACTTGGAAGCAAGAAGGAAGATCAAGCAAACAAAAGGCCAGTGATCTACCTCATTTATCTGGACTGCTACAAGAACTTACTTGGAACTGGGAGACTGGTCTTAATTTTCTTAGGAATCTATATGGAAATTGCCAAGAAAGAACAAGAAGTGTTGGAAGACATATCACAGATTGAGAGTTCCCAGGTCTTGGTGCTGGATGGTATGTTGAGTGTCTTAGGAAGCACCTTCATGTATTGAGCGCCAAGAATGCCCGAGAAATTCCAGCTGGCATGATGACTCTAAAATGAACAGAACAATAAAAAGAAAAACTCCTTGAGAGTTGGAATTTCTTCCTTGTTCAGTTCTTGTTAGACCTAAGACATTGATATTGCCTCAATCCATATTACCAATATTATTATTGATCATCATCACATGCTAGTACATGTTCTTTACTAACTTCAAGCTTTGAATTATTGAGATGCACACAGCTGGGTCTTTTCTCTTGGGTCAGTTATGACTTAGCTGTCCTTCAGAACTCAAATGACATTTCCTAACCCAGAAACCTAAAGTCTAGTTGGGTGCCTATATTTCTTGCATTTTTAAAATGCTGTCACATATTTGACAAAAGCAGTACAAGACAAGAGTTTATTTTGGCTCAAAATTTATAAGCACAGCCCTCGTGGCCGGGAAGTAGCTATATCTGTGGTGGCAGAAATGAGAAGCAGGTGCTCACGTTGGATCTGTGGTCAGGATGCTGAGAGAGATGACCGCATTGATGGCTCATTTCCTCCTCTCCTCTCCCTTCTTATTCAGTCCAGAACACCAGTCCGTGGGCACAGTGTTGTCCACGTTCACGATGTGTTTTCCCTCTTCAGCTAAATCTCCATAGAAACAACCTCACAGGCATGGCCAGAGGTGTGTCTACTGGGAGATTCTAAATTGACAGTCAAGATTAAACATCACAGCTCCCTTGTCTTATCCTCCAACATCATGACAGGCATCAATTAGAGCACGCAGCAAAACTTTTTAAAATTACTTTCTGCTTGGTCACTTGAGTAAATGCAAGTGTTTGGTGGGTTTTGTCATTGTAATGTTGTCAATTTCTATTTTTCATGCTCATTGTCCAAAATTAAGTCCCAGATTCCCACCTTCAACACTTCCTAGAATAAAGAAAAATGGTATTTTTTAAAATATATTTTTAGGATTTCATTTGCCTAAGTCTTTTATTTACATTAGTAGAAAGTTTATTTTTTAAAAATAAACATTATATTTTATTTATATTTGTAGCATGTTTATTTTTTAAAAGATTTATTATTTTTATGTATATGTATATGTGATATAGGTGCACATATGTGTGCATCTGTATTTATGTCTGTGCATTTGACTGTAGGTGCCCACAGAGGCCAAAGGCATTGGATTCCCCAGGTGGTTGTGATCCAGTGCTGGGAACTGAATTTGAGTCCTCTGCCAGAAAAGTACACATTCTGAATCTCTGAGCCATCTCTTAAGTGTCTGGTGTTTCTCTGATACTGAGATTATCATCTATTTTTGTTTGTTTGTTCCTTAAGGTCTTTCTCCTTTGATATTTGGAGACCTGCAGAAGGTCCAATCTCATAACCCTGGGACATGCCTGCATGCTTTCATTTTTGGAGCCTTTCCTTACTTTCTGGTGTTACAGAATTCTTCAAGGTTGCTTTGTATTTTTCAGGCTTAGAATGTTTGGCCAGTGCATAGAAAGGGAGTTTTCGGCGATCGTGTGTTTTGTTGTTGCTGTTGTTTCAGTTTTGGTTTTTGGTTTTTTGCATGTTTTGTTTTCTGAGCTAAGATACTATCATATGGTATTTATAATTCTGTTCAAAAACTTAACTTGGGAACTTTTCAATACCCGCATGCTCATTCTAAAAGAGTATATCGAAAAGACCAAGAAAAGGTGGGAAAAAATAGGAGAAATCGTGGTGATATAAGCATTGAACAGCTTGTATCTTGTACCCCAGGACAGAGACTGACTTGTGATGGGGTGCTTCAGTAGGGAAAAAAAGTGAAGAATAACCTATGTGTCCAATTTCCCACCGGTTTGTAGGATGCTTGTCTTCCATTCTTCCCTGCCTATAAAAATGGCATAACAGACAACTCCTGTAGCTTTGTAGAAAGCAGCCATGAAGAATGGATTTTAATATTCCTGCCTGTTTTGTTTAGCACTGAGCAGAGATGAATTGGAAGCCCATCCTCTGAGTGGGAGGAAGAAGAGAGAGACTGCAGGTCCCCATGGCTCCGGGGGAATAGAGAATCATGGGACTGATGGCTGTGTTGGTACTGTAGAGGACTTCAGCAGTGAGCGCTGTGCAAGGAGACATTCAAAACAGGCAGCCATTGGCGCTCTGTGGCTTCTCCACGGTTGATGCTCTTATTTTATGAGACTATTGTTTTCCCTCTTTTCATTTCAGTGGTGTTTTGACTGAGTTTAGAAAAACTGTCATAGAGTTGGTAACAAAACCATGGAAAGATCATTGATATGCCTGAACAAAATGGTAAAAAGACAATATCCAGGAAGAAGGCTTGCAGATGGCAGTGAGCCAATGGGTATGGATAACCTAGTTACCTCCCAATGGGTATGGATAACCTAGTTACCTCATCTCCCTTTAGTCTTTATTTCTTCCCTGTGTTTGAATGGTGGAAGGGATGGGTGTGTGCTCCCCAACATAACAACTGAAGGAGCTGCTGGACTTTTGACTAAAAGCTTTGTGATACACTTGATCTTTTAAGTTAGCATTTATTTTTTTGTAGTAATAAAATATATTTCTTCAGCTTTGAAACCAACTTGCTATTGGCTATCACTAATGGAAAAAAATGATTAAACAAGTCCTCCTTGATAAAATTATTTAGAAGGAAAAATTGAAGGTCTTTCATGGAGGGGAAAATAATTCTCATAATCATTAATTAAATGCAATTCCCACTAAAACAAGTTATCAGTGCCAGTACCTGATTTGAGAGGCTGTCATGCATATTTCTACCTTGAGATAATGGTAAATACTTTCAGATGAACCACTGAGCTGTAATTTGAGCTATTGACATAGAAAGACTTTTGCAACTGTATTGTTGCAGCCAATAGGCATACTGAAATGAAAAGGAGACTTAAATTAATTGTTGCCAGACATAATTTCAAGATTATTTGTCAATTTTGAAGCTATACTGGGTGTGTAGATTTAGCCTGGCCTTAGCATTTACCTCTACAATAGTCCACAAGGTATAGACACCAACATAGAGAATATGACACTTTATTACCTGCAACAGTCACTGTGAAAGCCCACTAAGTGTCCACCCTAAAGTCTTATTTCTTCCTAAGGAAATAGTGAAGCCAACTATTTCTTTCCTAGACACAGGCCCAGCAAAGCTGCCTTCACCTGTAGAAGCTAGGAAGCTGCAGGCCTAAGTCACTGATGTGTGACATTTAAGATTCAGATTTGTGTCCCAAAATTACATAACATACTTCATTATGGTGGTCTTCAGGGTAACTTGGGAGAAATTTAAACCAACTGTATTAAATGTCTCTGTCATTCTTACAGCCTTTCACATTTCATTCATGTCTTTATTTAAGTACTCATGTATTTATTGTTGAGACAAGGTCTGATTCTGTAGCCTTGGCTGTGTTAGAACTCATGTTACTCCTGCCTTCAGCTCCTGAATACAGGGATCACTGGGCAGGTTACTCTGCCCAGATTGCAGCATTTTAAAATCAGGAACAAAATTCTCTGAGTGTTAAGATTTTTAGCAATGGAGGATCAGAAGTATTTCAAGATTCTTTGATCTAGCTTTGCGGAGGATTATTCTTCTAGTTCCCTTAGCTGGGTGGAGAGATAATGAACCACAGAGGCCGACCGGTGAGTCCAGGAAATGGACCCTTGATACAAGAGTAAAATGTCCTGCTGCCCACCAAGCTGTGAGGCCACTGGCCTGACTATGGCTCCTGCTGCTGCCTCTACTGAGCAAAGTGGCCACACTGTGTCACCTTCATTCTTGTCATGCTGTTCTGCTGCTGTTTCCCCCTTTGCAGACTGGGGGCTGAGGCTGGTCCTTCAATTCATTCTGCTAACCACTGTCTTCTTACAGGTGTTGCTCTTCACTGATGTTTGGATTTTCTAGCCATGCTGTTTTACAGAGCCTCTGGAACCTGCTGTGGAAACAAACTTCACTGTCTCCATCCCCATCCCTTCTTAAGACCAAAAAGTTTAAAGAGACAAAGCTTGGGGTGGAACTGAGAGACAAGAAATACATCCTTCTCCAAAGTGGCTCTCAAGTATCAGGAGTACATATTGACTTTTTGTATTTTCTTTCAGGGACAGTTTCTTCTTAGGAAGTTCATTATATCTCAGGTTCCAGCCCTTAACCCTTAACATCCTTCCCATTTTGTGTCAGTGTCTTGGAACCCACCCCTCCTGCCTCTGCCTAGTGAGTTCATCTTCTTTGTTGCCTGAAATCTTCACAGGCAGCAGATTTGGATGGTACAGGAAAAGGAAAGTACCACAACCGGGTCTCACATACGGAAAAACTGCCACACATTTTAATGTTCCCACTATACACCACACACACACACACATACACACAAACACACACACACACACACACACACACACACACACACACACACACACACACACACACACACACACACACACACTCACACACACACACACACACACACACACACACACACACACACACACAC
>CAJQZJ010000077.1:133371-149625 GCA_907164525.1 Lophiomys imhausi
CACATACACACACATACACACACAAACACACACACATACACACACACAAACACACACATACACACACACAAACACACACACAAACACACAAATACACATACACACACACATACACACACACAAACACACACACATACAAACACACATACACCCACATACACACACACATACACACACACATACACACACATACACACACACATACAAACACACACACATACAAACACACACACATACATACAAACACACATACACACACAAACACACACACATACAAACACACACACACACACACATTCCCATTTAATTGCATTAGTTTGTCATTATGCAGTGAGAGGATTGTTACCCTTCCAAAAAAAGCATGGAGTCACCAGTGCTGCCTCCCAGTATTAAAATTCTACATATAAATAATTCTAACTTGTGTGAGAAGCTTGCTACTTGGTACTTTCATATGATTTGCAACAGCATGTCTCAGTTGCCAAATACATATGGACTGGACATTGGGAATGTATGCTAAGCCTTATAATTTTCATAATTGTGGCCTAATAATTTTTGTTGTTTTGTATTGTATTTGTTGTTATAAGAGAAAGAGCCATTTGTTGGATTGAAAGGGGAAGCTGTTGGGGGGAAAAAGATATACCTTAAACTTAAAAAAAAAGGAAGCTGTTGGGGGGGTGAGGGGGAAGAGGGTGGGAGGGTGGGAGTTTGGGACTGGAGGGAAGAGTAGGGAGGGTGTTGTGATTGAGATGCAACTTGAAGAAATTTTTTTAAAAATTAAAATTAAAAAAAAGATAATTTTATGGTGAATTTAAAAAGCTGGAGCTTTTACATAGTCTCTAGCGACTGCTCTACATCTATTTTTTTCACTTAATTTTTAAAAAATTAAGACTCCTCTACTACTTTACATTTTTGATTCCTGTTTGCATTGCTTGTATGATGCCATCATTTGTTGAGAGTTGATGATGCAGAAGCAGAGTGGAGTGGGGTAGTGATTTCCCAGAAGGCTGTTTGTGGGTCAACGTGGGTGTGAGTGGGTAGTATAACTCTGTGGAGGAACCCATGCTCATCACTTCCCAGTGTCCATCACCCACCTCAGGCACATTGAGGTATTTCCTTTCCCCTTGAAGTCTGAGGATGCTCTTCTCTGGCCTATTGTATGGGACCTAGTATGACAATGTCACAGAACCTTGCTCTGTGGGATGCAGTAAAACTGTAAACTTAGTGTTAAGATTTTTAGCAATCGGGGATCAAAAGAATTTCAAGATTCTTTGATCTAGCTTTGTGGAGGATTACTCTTCTAGTTCCCATAGCTGGGTGAGTCCAGGACAGGTGCCCATCACAGCCTTCCTTACAAATGCATGTCTTGTCCTTTATCCATTTATTGGATATGAAGGTTTGTCCTATAGCTTGGCTGTTGTGAGTAATCAAATAAACACAAGATAAAAGCTCTATAAACCTAAATGATCATAATTTTCCAATATTCAGTGTAAAAAGAGATAGATCCTTACTTAGAAATATCTTGGCATCTGATACCTCCATTATAAATTAAACATTTCTCCATTATTCTGTTCTCTTCAGAGCATGGTGCAGTTTACAGCTGAGTACCCTTCCCACAAAGGCCTATGTGCCGAAGTCTTGGTTGATGGGGTGGTGTTAAACATTCTAAATGTTAATTAGTCCTGTTTGCTCTCTGTTACTTTGTCTCTGATTGGTTAAATAAATGCTGAGGTCTGAGACTGGGCAAAGATAGAGAAAGGTGGGACTTCCTGAGAATAGAACAAGAAGCCTGTGCTTTAGACAGAGGATTAATTCATTCCATCCAGGTGCAGGAAGAAGGAGAACACACACCATGGGTTAGAAAAAAGAACCTCATTCCACATGGCCTGGAACATCCACATAGCATGGAGAATGGTAGTCCAAGGGGACGTATGTGTATATGGGGTCATATTATATGGGGTCATATTTGGGTAATAGAATTAAGAGCTAGCTTAGAAGGGCCAAGATTGCTCAATTCAGGCCAAGGCTTGTTAAAATTCACATGGTATCTGTGTGTACTCATTTATAATGGCTGTTTAAAGATTAACAGCCGTGAATCAATTAAATATAATATAAATACTAGTAAATAATTTAGAGCTATTTTTTCTACAAATGTTACCCAACACAATTTAATTAATTTTTTTTACATATGGCACCCAAATATGACAATTAGAATCCATGCTTACAGCATGAGAAGGCTCAGGTAAAAGCTGGTTTCCTAGCCAAAGAGCAGAGAACCAAACTCAAATGCATTTCAAAGGTGCGGCTACATTAACAAAAGTTGTTGCCTTGCAGCAAAGGTGGAGAGCTAAAGCTTAGCTCTCCTTACATACTAAAAAACTGGCAGACTTCTAAACAGAATTTGAGAGTGAAATTAATTGCCTAGATTAAAAATGGAGGAATTCATAATGCCTCAATACATTTGGATTCCAATTGAGTTTGTTCCTCTTAGCATGCAAATGATTTTTACCCTGACAATTGTGGTTCCATGTATCTTTTTTGAGAAAGTGTGGACTAGGATAGGCCTAAAGGTAAGAATTTACAGATAGAATGTTAAATTGCCAACGATGATAATGGAGAAAGGAGGGAGGCCCTTCTTGACAGATAATATAAAATTGATGGCAGCTGGAGCTCAGAGCTCCCTGGCTACTAGGTAACTGTCAGGAGTTTGTGGTATTGGCCCACCAGTGAAATTCAGCCAAAACTAGATTCTAAGGAATAATGGACAAAACTTTAATTGCAGCATGGGATGGCATGGTTAAACATGCCAAGGCTTTTGGAATGTTGTTTCTTTGCTTGATTTTTGTTTAGATATCTTTGATTTTCCTATACCAGGAGGTAGAAAGGATATTTTTCTGGTTTGGCATTGCTAAAGCATAAGAGATTTTTGAAGATTTTGGACATATTTCAAAATGTCACTACAGTTCAAAGTTGCTCTCTGGGTTACAGAGTTACTAATATCTGGGATTTAAGTGAAATATTTGAGCAGGGTGGTACTGACACATACCCTTAATCCCTTAATCCCATCACACTAGAGAAAGAAACAGGCAGATCTCTGGATTCTAGACCAGCCTGGTTTATACAATGATTTAAACCAGGGCAGGAAACCTGCTGATAAGACAAGGCTGCTTACTAAAGACAGTCTAGAATTCAAAAATGACACATTTTTTCTTGAGGTTAAGTTTAATAATGTCCTTACTGATCTAATGGATAAATACACATAATCTTAAATTTACATAAAGAGAAAGGGGTCACAAGCCAGTCTCCTTAGGTGTGGGGCTCCCACTAAGGGAGGCATTTTGCTCCTAAAAGAGATATGTTAATTGCTAGGTGTGATGGTGCACACCTTTAATCCTAGCATTTGGGAGGCAGAGGCAGGATGATCTCTGTGAGTTTAAGGCTAGCCTGGTCTACAAAGTGAGTCCAGGACAAGGATACACAGAGAGATCCTGTCTGGGAAAAAAACTGCATGCCTCCCATAGCCAACAGTTAAGAAAAGCTAACACAAAATAACATATCATGCTATTCTACACCAATCTCCTTAAGAATGGAGCTTCCATGGGAGAACTGGAAATCAAACTAATACAAAATGGTTTAATTAATGTTATTTTTAATAAGGGTAATTAAATTATTTAAATTCATACCTTGATCTCAAAACTTGGGAGACAAGGGAAAAACTGGTTTCTTGTGTGTTCAAGGCCAATCTAATCTACAGAGCTCTACAGAACAAATTAAGACAGCCCAAGCTACAAAGAGAAACCCTGTCTCAATAAGGATAGATATATCCACATAGAAATTAAATCTCCAAAGAAAGGAGAAAAGGAAAGAAAAAATATATAAATGCATAACTTTGATCCCAAAATGAGGGAGACAAGGACAGAGACAGATAGGTTCCTTTTGAGTTTGAGGCCAACCTACTCTACAGAAAGGCAGAACAACATAGAATAAACCTGTTTTAATCAATTAATAAATTTATGTCAACTGTAGAGGAGAAAACTTAAACTCCATAAAGTCTTATTCTGTATTTTCAATTTAAAATAGAATATATATATATATATATATATATATATATATATATATAAACACTATTACATGTCATGTTTTTATATGGCATGAATGGAGACTTACAAATGTCTTTCTGCTGTTCAAACAAAGAACAGAAGATATTCCTTAATTGATTTGTGCATCCTGCACAACCAAGGCATTTTGGTAATTGCAGAACTATATGTTACTTGTGAGAAATTATATATTTTAAGAACAAGTGACCAGTCACCAAAGAAGACAAGTAGGCCAAATGATCCAGCCTCACAAACTGCCTCAATAGCTCTTTCCTCAAAAATCTGCATCAAGAAAACTTCAAACAGCTTGCTGAGATGGCCCAACCTTAAAGACTGTTCCAGACAGGACTTCAATAAAGCCCTGAACTTTCCTACCCAAAGTCCATTTTCGGACTACAAATTGCTCAGGACATTCATATTGCTGAGCCTGGACAACAAATGTTACAATTAACTTGATTAACCATTTTTCTATTTTTGGGACCCCCAAACAGGTTTTCTGCATCCCAATTCAGCAGGAAGCAGATTTAAGAGAGCGACGTCCCATTCCCAAAAAGTGGGGTGGATGATTTTTTGGTCATTTGATGTGTTATAAATGTTTAGGGGTAATGGTTACAAATTGCAATATGGTCTTGTTAAGTAAGGTATAGAAAGTTAGACTTGGGGATGTCTTTTTCTTTTCTCTAACCATCTTTCTCTCTTATATAGGGGGAAAAGACTTGAAAAGAAAAAGATGGGGAGTGTGTGTGTGTGTGTGTATAATATAGAAACGATAAGATATAAGGATAGATTATTGAATCTGCTCTGAAACTTAAGACTATTGTTATTCTTAAAATAAGATTATCTTTTGATACATTGGTATAGAATTTTGTATATTGATAAAAATAAGATTAATTTTGATTTATTAGTATGGAATTTTATATTTTGACACATATTATGTATATTTCAATTTATATAAGGTATTGATTATGCCTATACAAATCATTTAAAAGTACAGGTTTACTTCTGATCTTTTTATGGATTGCTATTGCAATCTATTTAGGAGTTTGGATAATACAGGTTGATTGCTGGCTAGTCAAGCTTCTAGTCATGTCAAATCCTAGTCTTAATTTATCACAAGCTAGACTTAATATGTTAAACAGATAGTAAATGGTTAAAAATACACTGTTCGTAGATAGATAGAAGATAGGTGATAGATAGATTTATAACTAAATTGATAGATGTCTTCAAAATCCTCAGAGGCATACAGAAAATGGCATGTAAAGATGTTTTTATTATTTTAAGAATTGTTTGACTTAAGACAGTCAGCTCCTGACAGCTCCCATTTGACTTGAAAGAAGACAATGAGCATCAAAAAGAAATCTCCCATCAGGATATAATTCTTACTGGGCAAAAATGCCCCTGCTCTCTCAACAGACTATATGCAGTCCAAAGATGGACCAGAGCTCAAATGCAGGTAAGTCAATGTCCTGATTCTGAAGAGACAGAATGGGAAAATCCTTATTTCCTGCTACACAATTTAGTCTGTGAAAAATGCTTGGCCAGAAGGATGAAGATGATGCTCCAATGATATTGAGAGATATTTGGGACTGTCTAGGCAACAAACTGTCATATTTCTTTTTGGAAGCTACTCTCCTATGCTTCCTACTCCCTCAAATAATAACTTTATCCCTTCTTATGTCTTTGATGGGGTTGAAGGCATAATAGTTATAAAATTTCAATTGAACTTGAGTTGTTTAGGAGTTAAAAGGATATTTTCAAGTCTAAATAAAATCTTTAGGTTTATAAATATAGGATATGATAGAAATTATTTAGGTTCAGAACTTCAGCACACCAAGATAGATAGATGAGTTTTTCTTTTCTTCTTCAAGATTGCCTGATAGAAATAGGCTAAACATTATGTGCATAACTTTTATATATGGTTTTCTTGGTTTCATATTTGTCCTTAAAATTTAGCCTTTTTATTAGACAAAAGGAGGGAATTGATAGGGTAGTGGAAAGCATTCTAAATGTTAATTGGTCCTGTTTGTTGTCTGTTACATTGTCTCTGATTGGTTAAATAAATTCTGAGGCCTGTGATTGGGCAAAGACAGAGAAAGGTGGGGCTTCCTGAGATTAGAACAGGAAGCCTGCACTTTAGACAGAGGATTAATGCATTCTAGCCAAGAACAGGAAGAAGGAGGACACACATCATGGGTTAGAAAAAAGAACCTCATTCCACATGGCCAGGATCATCGACATAGCGTGGAGAATGACAGTCCAAGGGGATGTATGTATATATGGGGTCATATCTGGGTAATAGAATTAAGAGCTAGCTTAGGTGGGCTAGGATTGCTCAATTCAGGCCTAAGCTTGTTAAAATTAATGTGGTCTCTGTGTGCTCATTTATAATGTCTGGATAAGGATTAACAACTACCAAATCAATTAAACATAACCTAAATACTGGTTAAATAATTTAATTTTTAAAATGTTTTTACACTTGGTCGACAGCTTCTGGCATTGTTGGGAAGTAATGAGACCTTTATGAGGAAGGGCCTGATGGAAGGAAGTTAAGTCACTGGAGCTGTGCTCCTGAAGGGAGAATATTGTGACCCCGCCTCGTCTTTTCTCCCTGTCTCACTTCCTAACTACAGTGATGTGAAGAGTTGAACAATCTCCTCCACAATGGGTTCCTACTGTGCTGTCATAAGCACAAAATCAACAGGGCCAAACAACCATAAGCTGAAAAATGAGTCAATAAACTGTTTTCCTTTTACTAAGTTGATATTCTCTGGTATTTTGTCAGAGAGAAGGAAAGCTAACTAATAGAAACAGAATAAAACATATTGATTCAATCAATTGTTTTTTTTTAATGTTTATTTATTACTTCAAGTTACATCTCCATCACAGTCCCCTCCCTCCACCCCTCTCAGCCCCACCCTCCCACCCTTTCCCCTTCTCCCAGAACTCATAATTCTTTTTTTAATAATTAGGCCACAATTATGAAAATTATAAGGTATAACATACATTCCCAATGTCCAGTCCATAATATATGCCAACTGATATTAATATTCTCTTATCTATCTCTGTGAGTTTAAAGTTCTATGCCTAACTCAATTTCCATCCTAACTTGTATTACCAACTTAACATCTTTTTAGACCTAGAACATCCTTTTAATTCCTAAACAACTTAAAATTTAATGGTGAGACTCTAACTATCTAGTTCAACCACATCAGAGACCTGAGAAGGAAAAATATATCTGAATATACAGGAAGTGCAGAGCTAACAGCTTCCAAAACTAAGAAATGACAGACAACTGGCTGCCTGGACAGTCCACAGTTTCAATACATTGAAGCATGTATCTTCAGCCTCTTGGCCCAGTATCTCTGACAGACATTAATTGTAAAGCAGGAATTATGAAGGACTTACCTACCCTATCTTGGCAGAGCTAGGCTGTCGACTTACCTGCTTTCAAGTTTTGTCCTTTTTGGACAGCATTCTTTCTAGTTGAAGCAAGAGATTTTTCTTGCCCAGTGACAAGCTTGCCTCTAAAGCAACCATCTCTAAATCGAGATTCTTCAATGTTCATTCTCTACTTGGAGTATAATAGGGGTAGCTGTCAGGAGCTGACATGTCTCAATATCAAAAAAACTTAATTTAAGAAAACTGAATGCCAAATTCTACAGATCTCTTGAGGTTTTTGAAGACCACATATCTATGTCTTATATTTGGATAAGCAAATGTTGTTTGTCTTTTAGCAACTTGATTTCTGGTTAATTTAGAAAACCTCTGTGATAAACTATGCTAATACCTAACCAAATGACATGTTTGAATGACTCTTAGTTTGCATCTCTTAATTATCCTAAACAGTTTGTGACAGTTCCTATCAAAAGACCAAAACTTCACATTGCATTTTTAAGCATTACCTAAGTACAATACCTTAAAAAGGGTTAACCTTAATTTTGTATCAATAAATAAAGATCAAACCAATGTAGCCAAATATAATCTTAATTTTGTATCAATATACAAAGATATAAGAATATGTTTAATAATCTGTCCCTTTTTCTTTATCATTCCTATTATGTCTATATCCCATTTTTTAAAGCCTTTCCCCCTGTACATAGGAAAGAAGGAAGGATAGAGAAATCCTTGGGTCTAATCTCCAAATCCTATTTAACAAGACCATTTAGCAACTTGTAACCAATCCCCCTAAATAACAACAAACATCTATAATCCATCAAATGACCAAAGGATGCCGAAAATCACCCATCCCACCTTCTGGTAATGGGATATTGCTCTCTTAAAATTACTTCCTGCTATCAATTGTTTCTTTAAAAGGAAGTTGTCTTCAAGACATAAGGGGGTAGCTTTATAGTAATGTTACTTTCACAATTTTTAGTCTTTTTTATTACGTTTATTTATTACTTCAAGTAACATCTCCATCACAGCCCCCTCCCTCCACCCCTCTCAGTCCCACACTCACACCCTCTACCCCCTCTACCCTATCCTACTCCTCTGGTGTGGGGTGTCCTACATATCAGTCCCCCTCAGTTCAACAGTCATATGAGGGCTAAGAGCTTCCTCTTGCACTGGGGGCCGACATGGCAGCTCCACTAGGGTAAAATGTTCCACTAACAGGTAACATAGTCCTGTTCCTTTTGGTGTGTTGGTTGTAGGATAGTTATCCTGTACTATATATCTAAAATCCAGTGATAAGTGAATAGAAGCCATGTGCATCTTTCTGGGTCTGGGTTAGCTCACTCAGGATGTGCTTTTCTAGTTCCATCCATTTGGCAGCAAATTTCTGCTTCTGATAGCTGAGTAGCATTCCATTGTGTATATGTACCACAGGTTTTTTGTTTGTTTGTTTGCTTGTTTTATCCATTCTTCGGTTGAAGGACATCTGGGTTGTTTCCAGTTTCTAGCTATTACAAATAAAGCTGCTATGAACATAGTTGAGATGTCCTTGTGGTTTGGTGAGGAATCTTTTGGATGTATGCCCTGGAGTGGTATGACTGGGTCTTGAGGCAGAGCTATTTCAAGTTTTCTAAGACATCACCAGACTGATTTTCATAGTGGTTGTACAAGTTTGCACTCCCATCAGCAATGGAGGAGTGTTACCCTTTCTCCACAGCCTTGCCAGCACATGCTGTCATTTGAGTTTTTGATCTTAGCCATTCTGACAGGTATGAGATGGAATCTCAGTTATCTTAAGTTGCATTTCTCTGATGATTAAGGATGTTAAGCATTTTTCTGGTGTCTCTTGGCCATTAGAGATCAAAAAATGGGGTACAGAGCTAAACTGAGAATTCACAAAAGAAGAATCTCTAATGGCCGAGTCATACATTATATACTACCTTTAAACAAAGCTGTAATTTATAAGAAATATTTTGAAGTTAAGAATAATTTAAAAAGTTGAATTTCCATAAATCCAAATGGGATAACTTATTAGTTACTTTGGGGAATACTTAATATTTATTTTTTAGAGTTAATAAAGGAAGGTAAAAAGGAAACTATGAATTTGTTTTAGGGATATCTTAGAATTTACTTTTAGAAGTCACAGTATAAGAAATGTTTCCATGGATCTTTGAAGGCAGAAGTTTCTAAAGAAGAACTTATAAACTCACCCTGTGAGAATCTAATTTGTTTAAACTGAAAACAAATCAAGGATCCTTCTGGCTTTGTTTGGGGATGATGAATGACATCAGAGGGCCCTGCAGACTGTAGAACCTTAGAGGGAGCAATGGTGTGTGATTTAAGTGTAACACCTCCCTGAAGGATAGTGAGTACTCTGCAATACCTATCTCTGTCCATTTTGAACTAAGAAAAGCCCAGGAAGACATCAGTTTAAGGCAGATAAAGTCCTTGATTTTGACAGGCATCAAAGGACCACCTTAATTACTTCTAGAAGGCACCTAAACATTCAGTTCTTTCTGTCTTTTGTTCAAATCAATGGGACTTCCTCTCTCCCTCTTTTGGTGTACTTAAGCTTTGATTATCTTATATCTGAAAATCATATAAAAATCATTTCCTGTTGTTTTATGATATAATAAATGGCATCTGTTTTATTATATGCAGACAAAGCACAGGAAGTACTAGAAAATAATCATGCTTTAATCTTTCTTAATTCTGATACATTTAGACTTGTAGTTTCATTCCCATTAGTGTGATAAATGCCCTGACATTAGTTACTTAGAGAAGAAAATGTTTATTTTGCTTACAATTCCATGTCACACCTCATTTTGGAAGTAAAGTCAAGGCAGGAATTAATGTGTTACATCCACGGTCAACAATAAAGAGAGCATAAATTTATAAATCCAAAACGGGTTCTTTCTCACTTGTTTGCTCTCAGCCAGCTTTCTCTTCTCACACATGTTTGAGGACTGCCCTCCTCTCCCCCAGCTAGGGAATGGTGCCACCCACAAAGGACTCAGTCTTCCTGTATCAGTTATCAATCAAGATAATTTCTCATTAAGAATCTCTTCGTCCTAGGCAATTCCAGGCCATATGCAGTTCATAGGTAAAACTAACCAGTGTAACCCTTAATTAAGCAAACACCCAAACAAGGAAACTTTAAATAATAAGGAAATCTATTATATCACATAAAAAACTTTGTTAGGTTGATAATTCAGCAGCTCTACAGCAAGGCTGAGGTCCCTGGATTCTTTTCATCTTTCCACTGTGCCCCAACCTCAAGCTGTCCCAGGTGATAAAATTCTACCAGTAGTATCATCCTTGAAAAAAACATTAAGGGCTGGTTTACCACCTAACTTTGTGTCCCTGGCCAGAACTATACAAGAGAATTTCTTTTTTTTTTTCCTTTATTTTTTATTTCTTCAAGTTACATCTCAATCGCAGTCCCCTCCCTATTCCCCCTCCAGTCCCACCCTCCCATCCTCAACCCCCCATCCTCTTCCCTTTTTTTTCTTTTAAGTTTAAGGTATATCTTATTTCCCCCTACAGTTTCCCCTTTCAGTCCAACAAATGGCTCTTTCTCTTATAATAACAAATACAATACAGTACAACAGAGGTAATTAGGCCACAGTTATGAGGGTTATATGGCTTAACGTACATTCCCAATGACCAGTCCGTATGTATTTGGTACTTGACTTTAACATTCTACTATCTAAACATCTCCATGAGTTTAAAGGTCTATATCTGACTCAACATTCATACTAACATGCAACACAATTTTAAAAGTATCTTCTTAGATCTATAACACTCTCTTGACTCCTAAACAACTCAAAATTAAATTATGAGACTCTAGCTATCTGTTCTTCAACCACCTCAGAGACCTCAGAGGGATAAATATATCTGATTTTATAGGAAGTACAGGGCATGCAGCTTCCCAAACTAAGAAATGACATACCTGAGGCTGCCTGGACAGTTCCCATTTTCTCTCCATACATTACAGCATCAATCTTCAGTCATTTGGCCCCGTTTCTCTGACAGACATTGATTGTAGAGCAGGGGTTGTGAAGGACTTACCTACCCTGTCTTGGCAGAGCTAGGCTGCTTATTGGTTTGTTTGTTTAGTAGTTCTCTCTCCCGGGCAACGAGACACTTTTCACTGATGGTACTGCTTCGTAGATCCCCAATGAATGAAGAGGCTCTTGGTCCTCATACGACCCCTCAACTGACATGAGGGACTGTTATATAAGGACACCCCACCCCAGAGAAATGGGATGGAAGGGTTAGGAGGTAAAGAAAAAAAAATGAAATGTGATGTTTCGGCCTTTTACTACTAATTGTCATAAACTGTTTAGGGTTATTAAGAAATGCAAATTAATGGTTATGCAAGCTGGTCATTCAGTTAGGTACTATGACAGCCTATTATAGTTATTTTCTAAGCTAATCAGAAATAAAGCTGCTAAGAGACAAGCAACATCTGCTTACCCTAATATAAGAGATAGATAGGGCCTCTTCAAAAACCTCAAGAGATCTGCAGAATATGGCATTCAAAGATGTTTTCGTAACTTTAGATTTTTTTTATATCAAGACATATCAACTCCTGACAGCACCCCCTATTCTCCTCCATGTAGAAGATGAGCATCGAAGAATCTCCAGTGGGAGATGATTGAATTAGTCACAAGCCTATCTCTTGGTAGGAAAAGCCCCTTGCTCCAACTGTAGACAGAATACTGTCCAAAAAGGACAAAACATGGAAGCAGGTAAGTCGACAGCCTAGCTCTGACAAGGGAATTTCTAAGCCAAATGTTGGGAAAGGAAACTGCAAACTTCCCATCCTCGGCAAGGGGCAAGGTACTTCTTTAAAATGCAGGACTGGCTGGTTATAACATCCAAACTGGGAACCTCTTCTCAATGAAGACAGTAGACAGAGTAAGAGATGATGGGGTCATTTAGAGGAGACTCAAGTCTGTCATACAGCTCTTCATGCCATGTTTTTATCTTTTCTCTACCTCAGATTGTCTGTAGAAGTCAGGAGATACACAAACTGGAATACATACATGCTTATACACATGGTCGCATGCGAGTACCCACAAACAAGTAATTCTCTCTAATTTGATCGATTATTTATAAGCATCTTGAGCCTTTCTTAAATAATAAATATAAGAAATGTTATCTTGTATTTAACAGTGTTATATGATCCATGATGTTTTCAGTATTTGTAAAGTAGCCTTTTTAAGAACTATTAACTATTAGTATACAATCCCATTGTGTTACTAGTCTTCATTAGTCTCTTATTAGTGTATAAGAATGTTGCCTGTACTTCTTTAAAAGAGGCCTTGTGTGTACTAGATAAGGGACGTGATCAAAATATTAGCTACACTCTCTTGAATACCATCCTAGATGGTGGTCATCAACATTGTAAGCCTAAAGGCAAGCTCAGAATTTAAAGGGACTGGTGATGAATTGTGTTTCGAGTGTGTTTACTTGGAGATTCTTGGGAGGCAGCATGAAACAGGCTTCCAGTAAAGAGCTAGAAGTATGCATGAGATTCTGGAAGATGAAGACTTAGGAGTGGTCAGCACAGGAGAGACAAGATGAGCAGCTGAATTGCTCCATGGTATCATAGTCCATCTCTGGCTTTCAAGTCTCACCATCTCTATGCACAATCTTATGAAAGTCTGAATACCTTCATTTTACACTGAACAAGCAAACATTAGAAAAACAAATCTTTTATACTCATTCTCTCTTCCCAACCACTCGAAACATTCTATTGGTTAAAATATACACTATTTGGATTTTTTTTCCTTTGCCTTAGTCCTCAGCATTTCAGATCTCTCGATTCCAGTAAGAAGTGTTTGGCCTCAAGACAAATATAAAAGTGGTTGGCTTACTCCATTTCTATTATTAACATTCATCATTAAGAATTTACCATGTCCATGTCAATGAAACAGGAAGATACTCTGTCCTGAGGAAGACAGCGTAAACATGGGAAAGCTAGGAGGGAGAAGAGGTTGGTTTAGTTTCAGGTAGCAGCTGTGGTTATGACCTGTCCATTGTTGGTGTAGTGAAATGTCACTGCTCAGCAGCTCTGCTCTCTGCTCAGGGCTGTGCCCTGAGATTTCTCATAGAGCCAGCAAAGGGCAGGGTTTAGGACGTGTGGGCGTGATGGGTAGACTTCAGTATCTCTCAGAGAGAGAACGATTCCTTCTGTTCTTTATTAATTCCACCAATACAGCAAGGGGAGAAATCTCAGTTTCAGTGTTGCCAAGCCTTTGACAACTGCCAATCATTAATCTCTCTTGGTAGTCAGAAAGAGAGAGTGAAAGAAAGATCTAAAAGTAATAGTTTCCCATGTATATTATGGATACCACTTTTTTTCATTTTTACATAAACGTATACTCTGCCTACTGTATTTTGGGGGTTCTGATCCTCAGATTCAGCCAACTTTGGATCAAAAATCCTGGAGAAAAAAGTGCCCATATGAACATGCAGACTTTCTACTGGTTGTCATTATCCCCTAGACCAGCAGATTTCAACCTTCCCAGTGTGTGGCCCTTTACCACAGTGCCTCATGTTGTGATGACCCCCAACCACAAAGTTACTTTTGTTGCTATTCATAACTATAATTTTGCTACTTCTATGAATTGTAATGAAATATCTGATATCAGGATATGAAACCTTCAAAGGGGCTGTGACCCACAGGTTGAGAACCACTGCCACCGACAGTAGAGTATAACAATGATTTGTGTAGCAATCACGCTTATTGGGTATAAATAAGCATAAGTAGTAAATGTGGAGATTTGAGGCCAGATGCAAACAGGACACTTTATATAAAGGATTTGTTATCCACGGATCTTGATGCTAAAGAGAGTCTAACAATGAATTGCCCATGAATACTCAGGAATGGCCATATCTGGGTGTTAAAGAAATGAACTGACCTAATGGTAGATAATATCGTGATAGATAGTAGGCATATGGGTTCTATTGCCGAAGATTTATAGGTGTAGATGCAGACAGACATAGATAATAAGATACAGACAGTGAAGGCTTTTGGTATACTTTTAACATAGTCCTTTCATTAGTACACTTAACTTCTCAGTTCTTTGTACCTTTAAATCTATTTAAATTCCATCACTGTGGAACCTACTTGTTACATGTTAAAGCCTAAGAAAGATGACATATTCAAACTCTTCACTGAGTCATTTTCTCTCGGGTGTTAATGAGTAACTCATACATGAAAGAGCTTATCTTATCAAGAACTGGAGATGAAAATCAAAGAATAGAAGAGCTTTTAATGTTCTAAAAATGATAATTATCAGATACTGAAGAATCTGGATGTGGTAACATATGCCTGTATGTTTAGAGGTTGGGAGGCTGAGGCAGGAAGATTATCATGATTTGGAGGCCAGCATGAACTGCGGTGTGGAACCGTGTCTCAAACAACAACAAGACAAACAAAAAACAACACAAAAATATAAAATATTAGTGAGGATGTAGAGAAATGAAATTTTTCTTTGGAGTGAATAACTTATAATCATTGTTACCTAATAATTTGACACTGTACATCAAGACTTAACAGTGCTAATATTCCTTAACTCTAAAGTCTTTTCCCTTGCATGGATTTCTCTTAAGGAAATTGCTATTGCAGCATAAGACTTTTGTTTGAGAATGTTCATCACAAACGCCTCTCCTTCATTCATTTACTTAATAATCATGTGTTAATACAATCAAAGGTCTTGACATCAGAGATGTTCCCCTGATGACGACCAAGTGGGTGACTGTGTCCGGCCTCAATGCTGGTGAGGGATCGAGCAATAAGCCATCCATGTGTACTCTAATTTTAAAAATTATAATTGTGATGCAGTAAAGAAGAAAAGAGCAGCTGTGGAAAGGGGGAAATATGTGAGAGCCATCAGGGAAATCCCCTCAAGAATGTATCATTAGAGTAGAAGCAGTCCAAATGGAAAGGGGAAAAAATTCAATATCCTCAAACAGGATTTTCAAATGAATACTAGGTCAGGGAATACAACTGAACATCTGAAATGGTGATAGCACACAATGTTGTAAATTAATTTCAATAGTCTTTTAAAGAAAAAAAAAGTCCAATACATTTTTCATATTTTTATAGTTTGACTGTAAGGCTACATTCAACATAGATGAAATAAAAGAAAGGGTATATCCCCACATACTAACAATGCTTATTTCTAGATGGTTGAATTAAAGGTATACATGTATTCTAAAAGCACCAAAATTTTTATGTATTGCCTCATAAAAGGAAGTTTAAAAAATGTAACCAAACTACTCTTTTAAACTATACTCATTCTTTTACCACCCACAGGAAAGCCCCACAAAGCAGCCACCTTCTCCTGAATTTTCCAACTCCTTTCCAAGACCATAATATGTGGTACATTATAAGCAACTATTGAGTGAATAAATATAAACAGGTGCAAAAGAAAGCATTTAATAAATACTTCTTCATATGCTAAATGTCAGGCACGTAAAATGTATGCTATTCCAATTAACTTCTGCAGCAACAGCTTGACAGGATGAAGCTTTTCATGACCAGAAAACAGACTTATAGAAATTAGATAACGTATTTAAATAGATAAGGAGGGGAACGAAGATTAATCTCTAGCCTGTTGCACTGGATGGTAGGTCTCAATTTTATCACCCCAGCATCAGCCCTACTTAGCCCAGCCCTGGCAAGTCTCTGAGGCATTTTCACAGTGTGTGTGTGTGTGTGTGTGTGTGTGTGTGTGTGTGTGTGTGTGTG
>CAJQZJ010000077.1:149635-166124 GCA_907164525.1 Lophiomys imhausi
TGTGTGTGTGTGTGTGTGTGTGTGTGTGTGTGTGTGTGTGTGTGTGTATCACACACATATGATGTGACTCATCATCAATAAAGACTATTTTTTTAAAAAAGAGAGAAATATCTTTTGGGATATTTTCAGATACTTTGAATTTGAGACGTCATTTTCTCTTTTACTAGCAAGAATATATTAGTCAATTTCCTATTCTGTGATAAAAATATTGATGATAATCAAGTTCAAGCCAAGAAAGAGGTTTGGAGCTGGGGCTGTAGTCCAGAGAGAACACTTGCCTAAGGTGCTGGAGGCCCTGGGTTTAATCTCCAGCCCGGCCTGGAGTCAGAAGGAAAGATGTGTGGTCTGTAGCTCATGGCTTCAGACCATGGCTTGGCCCTATTGCTTTGCAACCATGTAGTGGTACAGCACTTCATGGCAGAAACATGTGGCTGAAGAGACTGCTCACCTGTGCCATCCAGGAAGCAAAGAGAGAGTGGAAGGAGGTCACATTCCAAATGTTCCTTACACTAGGACTCTCTCTGTGACCTTACTTTTGCCTACAAAGCTGTGACTCCTGAAGCTTCCCTTGCCTCTCAAGAGCACCAAGCTGGGACCAAGCCCACAAGACACAGGGGTGGGGGCACTTCAGATCCAAGACACAATATTACAGTGTGAATGAGGCCTAATTTGATGTGGGCAAACATTAAAAAAATATATTAGTAGTTTGAAAAATATGGCAGCATGATATAGTTTTTAATTTGTTGACTATTTGCTAAGATTTTTTGATGGAAAAAGAACTGGGTTAGGAGTGGTGTGGAAGGAGAGTATGTAGCTTAGTGGTAAAACATACACCTGACACATAGAAGGCCCAGAGTCCAGCCATGCCCTAGTTTGTCTTCTATTGCAGTGATAAGACATCAACCAAAACCAACTGTGGGAGGAAAGGGTTATTTGGTTTACATGTCCCAGGTCGGAATCCATCACTGAAGGAAGCCAGGAAAGGAACTTAGAGTCAAGAACCACAGCAGAGGCCAGGGAGAAATGCTGCTTGTTGGTTTGCTCACCATGAATCACTCATTCTCCTTTCTTATATACCACCCAGCGCTACCTGTGCGGGGGATGATGCCTCTCACAGTGGGCTGGCTCTCTCATATGGATTACCAATAAAAAAAATGCCCCACAGATTTGACTGCAGGCCAATCTGATGGAGACATTTTTTTCTCAATTGAGGCTCCTACTACCTAGATGACTCTAACTAGTGTCAAGTTGACAAGAAACCAGTCAGTTCAGCCCAGTACTGAAAAACAACAACCACCAAACCAAACCAACCAACCAAACAAGCAAACAAACAAAAAACAACAAAACAACAAACAAACACACACACAAAACTCCTCAAAAAGCCATAACAAAACAGGAGAAAGCAATAACACTGGTACCTAGGAGGCCTGGGTGTCAGTCTCAGCTGACTAGGGTGGCGTCTCTGGGAGAGTCTGGGTTGCATGTCTCAGAGGTCTGGGGACAATGACCTGTGAAGCTGGAACTTCATTTCTCATGCAGGAGTCCACACGCAGGCAGCTGATGAGCTTGTGCGGATATTCTACTGTCTCTCCAGACCTCTTTTGCTGTCACCCAGTTTCTGTAGTATATGGATCCTTTTCTTTCTTCCAGGACAAGTCCATTGTTTTTCAGCTGCATAATGGAAGTAAGGCAAGAAGAGGACCTCCCCCCAGTTAGATAGAGATTGTGTCACTGTAAAACCCACTCACCTCATTTAATAGACCTCAATCACATGCGCACGTCACAGCAGGGGGGCTGGGTAACTGTGTACAGTTCTCTGAGAGTATGGGATCCTGAACACACTTGGAAATCCACGTCACAATCTCCTAAGGACCACTAGCATTCTGTGATTTTTCACTTACCTCTCATAACATCTATTTTGTGTGTATGCATATGTGGATGTATCTGTGTGCATGCATTTCGGTGTGTGTATGTTGCCTATATGAAGACAAAAAAGAGAATTAAAAAGGACAATATCAGTAATTTTAAAATTGCCATTCTACTTAGTCACCCCAGCAAAACAATCTTTCAAAAGTCAGATGAAGTGCTATGAACCCTAATCCACCCAGAAATGCTCTTGTAAAAACTGCCAGCAGGTACATAATCAAGCAATGTTTAATAAGGCTGCCGTGGAAGCTGTTAAATCTTTACCTTATATGACATTAATGAACAGAAACGTTCATTTTGAAAGAATTATTGAAAGGGGTGTCAGCCTGGGCCCACTGAAGTCAAAACGGGCATTTTCAAGAATAATTGTATGGAATAATATTTTCCTTCAAAACTAACTTCTGTCATGGGAGAGCAGAAAATTGAAGCAAGACAGGTCTGTTCCTCCTCCTCCTGGCTTTATCTGCCTTCCACAGTTTAAAAGACAATTAAGCTTATTTTAGTTCGCTGATTTTTTCCCAATTGCAAAAAAAAATTTTTTTTCCAGAAGGTGTGTAATTCGGTGTTCTGAGATACTGTTGTAGTCCGAGAAGCATCCCTGGCTCTATAGCAGACATGCTAAAGAAAGAAAGGCTTTCCCTGCCAATGATGGTCGCAAAAACAAAAGGGAACATTTGAATGTAAGCACTTGCAGTAATTTCTTTACTTTCATTTTACTGGTTTGATACTCAGAGTTAATGGGGGGTGTTGTACTTCCATAATTTAACACAGGATATGGCATGATAGGACCTTGTGCTATTACTTTTTTTGGTATAATATGGTGAGTTCTGATTATAAATAGCATACTCAGTACTTTAGTATTTCTAACATGTAAGTGAATAATGTGAGTGTGGATTCTCTAAGGCAGTGTTCTCTGAGCCACTGGGAGTCTGTGTCCAGATGAGGCTGAGCTGGGTTGCTAACCCTCGGTGGTTATTAGAAATGCAAATCACTCTGATCAGATTTAGCCTCTGAACCTTTTCTTTTCTCATTCAAGGCCTCATTTTTTTTCCACGTTTCTCTTTCACCCACTTTCTCATTCAGAGATTTTCCTTGAACAGGCACACGTCTGCAACAAGATTATGTTAAAGGCGTTCCAAAATAGAAATAACAGCTGAGCAAGAGTGAATGGGTTATTTCACTTCTAATTTTAGAAGGGTTGCTACGTCTTTGCCTGTGTTTCTCCCTGGGATTCTGCTGGTGTCGTGGATCTGCTTGGTTGTTTTCACTTCTGTATTTGTTTGGGATCCGATTCTTCTAGGACTTTCCCTCTTTTCTTGAAAAAAAAAATTAGATTCCATGCTGGAGGAAACAAAGCTGGGACAACTCAGGACCCTAACTAGGCCTGGAGTGTCAGGTGGTGGTGGACAGACAACCTGCTGGGAGCTAGAGGCTGGGAGGCTGGGGAGGGGCTTGGAAACTCGGTATCAGAGAAGTTGGTCCCTTCTAGAGGGAGAGGGTCTGGATAAGTTGTTAAATATGGCTTTGGGTCTAGGCAGATGCATGTGACTTGGTTAAATGGTGTGTCTCTGTGTGTAATCATTTCTTAAAGCAGGTGGAGTAGTAACATTTCTTACAGTGCCTTAGGAATCCAGTAGCTATAATGACATTATGGCCTCTTGCTTTGACTGGGGGTCTCGAGGACTAATGATGGCATGACTATAGAGAGGAAAGTGACACAGAACCAAATGAGAGTGTTGAAAAGACAACATAGATATGGTGACAGGACAGGGACCGGCCACTGTGGGGGGCAGCTGTGGGGGCTGTTTCATCCTCAGACTGAATTTTCACTTCAAACTTGGCAAGTAAGATGCAGCATGGGAGGAATCCACACGTGTGAAAATAAAAGATTGGAAGAATAAACCAAGGCAAGTAAGGGAAATTTGGATTTATTCTCCATAAAAGTTAAAAAGAGACACATATTACATGTTAGCTGATGCCCCTTGTCTCGGTGAGATTACGGCCCAATATACTCACAGTAAGTTGAACATCACAGGAGTGAAAATGCAAGTTAGTGTCTAACTTTCTAAGCCTCCCAGCTTTGAATTGGCACATGTAAGTTGTTCCCTCTTTGGTGATGCCAGTGACTTGGGAGCTGTGGCTTGTTGCCCCTGCCCACCTTCACAATAGAGAATTGTGCCACCTGTTGCTGCCATGGGAAAAGATCAAAATTTGGAACTTGAAGTGTGGCTTCTACTGAGTGTACACTGTTAGTGTGCCATTGCAAAGCTGCCAACTGAGCCATCATAAGTTGAGAGTAATCTATATTCCCGATAAAGGGAAGACTGTAGGAGGAACTAGGATCTTCAACATAATTAGTGACGTAATATTCCTTTTCTAGTGTTGCAGCTTTGTGAGTGAGAGTCACAGCTGAGTTTTGGACTGTTTGTGGTCATTTTAGAACAGGACAAACCCCTTACAGGTTGTTCTACAACTAAGACCTGCACATGCCAGGTAGGTCTTTTATGTAAAGCCTGGTGTGGAGGCAGCCTGACTAGCTACAGGATCGTGGGGTTGAGTTGAGCAAGTGACCCCTGAGATGGGGCAGCAGAGGTCATGGGAAATCTGGGTCCTCAGAGTCTGGGGTAAGCTCTCTGTGTAGGTGGTTAGCAGCAAGGAAGGGCTCCACACTGCAGACCTGTCTGTGTGTAGCTGGCAATTCGAGTGGATCTGTGGAACATTCTATTAGGGACTGTCACACATCAAAGTGTGCTGAGTGTATGGAGAGAGCATCTGTGGGTTGAGGGGTAGAAATAGCATCTTGCGTAGCCTGTAGGAAGAGTGTCAATGGCCCAACTTAGAAACAGGAAGAGAAGTCAGGAAGGAAAGCTTACCCTTAGAATCTAGAGAAAAAAGTGTGAGAACACCAATGTGAAGACAACTAGGATTATTAGAGGTAATGAAAGAGAAAAGGAGTGTGTTTGTTGTTGGTGATGGTTTTTGGTTGTTTTGTTGTTGTTGTCCTGGGGTCTTTCTGTTTTGTTTTGTTTTGGGGATGCCTAAGTTCTCTTCTTTTTTTTTTTCCTTTATTTTTTATTTCTTCAAGTTACATCTCAATCGCAGTCCCCTCCCTATTTCCCTTCCAGTCCCACCCTCCCACCCTCAACCCCCCATCCTTTTCCCTTTTTTCTTTTCTTTTAAGGTTAAGGTATATCTTATTTCCCCCTACAGTTTCTCCTTTCAGTCCAACAAATGGCTCTTTCTCTTATAATAATAAATACAATACAGTACAACAGAGGTAATTAGGCCACAGTTATGAGGGTTATATGGCTTAACGTACATTCCCAATGACCAGTCCATATGTATTTGGTACCTGACTTTAACATTCTACTATCTAACCATCTCCATGAGTTTAAAGTTCTATATCTGACTCAACATTCATACTAATTGCAACACAATTTTAAAAGTATCTTCTTAGATGTATAACACTCTCTTGACTCCTAAACAACTCAAAATTTAATTATGAGACTTTATCTATCTGTTCTTCAATCACCTCAGAGACCTGAGAGGGATAAATATATCTGATTTTATAGGAAGTACAGGGTCTGCAGCTTCCCAAACTAAGAAATGACATACCAGTGGCTGCCTGGACAGTTCCCATTTTCTCTCCATACATTACAGCATCGCTCTTCAGTCATTTGGCCCCGCTTCTCTGACAGACATTGATTGTAGAGCAGGGGTTATGAAGGACTTACCTACCCTGTCTTGGCAGAGCTAGGCTGTCAACTTACCTGCTTCCAGGTTTTGTCCTTTTTGGACAGCATTCTGTCTACAGTTGGAGCAAGGGGCTTTTCCTACCAAGAGATAGGCTTGCGACTAATTCAGTCATCTCCCACTGGAGATTCTTCGATGCTCATCTTCTACTTGGAGGAGAATAGGGGGTGCTGTCAGGAGTTGATATGTCTTGATATAAAAAAAAAATCTAAAGTTACGAAAACATCTTTGAATGCCATATTCTGCAGATCTCTTGAGGTTTTTGAAGAGGCCCTATCTATCTCTTATATTAGGGTAAGCAGATGTTGCTTGCCTCTTAGCAGCTTTATTTCTGATTAGCTTAGCAAGTAACTATAATAGGCTGTCATAGTACCCAACAGAATGAATGGCTTGCATAACCATTAGTTTGCAATTCTTAATTATCCTAAACAGTTCATGACAGCTAGTAGTAAAAGGCCGAAACATCACCTTTCATTTTTTTTTATACCTCCTAACCCTTCCATCCCATTTCTCTGGAGTGGAGTGTCCTTATATAACAGTCCCTCATCTCAGTTGAGAGGTCGTATGAGGGCCAAGAGCCTCTTCATTCATTGGGGAATCTATGAAGCAGTACCATCAGTGAAAAGTGTCTCGTTGCCTGGGAGAGAGAACTACTAAACAAACAAATCAATAAGCATACAATAGATAAAAAAGACTAAAAAATAGAAAAAATATAACTAATATATAAAAAATAAATTAAAAATAAAAATTAAAAATAAGAATTCTATGTCCAAGTTCCCTTTGGTGTGTTAGTTGTAGTATTGATACCTTCTACTATATAGCTAAAATCCTACTATAAGTGAATAGATGCCATATGTGTTCTTCTGAGTCTGGGTTAGTTCACTCAGGATGAGCGTTTCTAGTTCCATCCATTTGGCTGCAAATTGCATAATTTCATTGTTTCTGATAGCTGAATAATATTCCATTGTGTAGATGTACCACAGTTTTTTTCCCATTCTTCGGCTGAGGGACATCTGGGATGTTTCCAGTTTCTAGCTATTACCAATAAGGCTACTATAAACATAGATGAGGAAACTTCCTTATGATTCCGTGAAGAGGCATTTGAGTGTATACCCAGAAGTGGTATGGCTGGGTCCTGAGGCAGAGCTATTCCAAGTTTTCTAAGATATCGCCAGACTGACCTCCATAGTGGTTGCACAAGCCTGCACTCCCACCAGCAATGGAGTAGGGTACCCCTTTCTCCACACCCTCGCCAGCATGTGCTGTCATTTGAGTTTTTGATCCTAGCCTTTCTGACAGGTGTGAGATGGAATCTCAGAGTCATCTTGAGTTGCATTTCTCTGATGATTAAGGATGTTGAGCATTTCTTCAAGTGTCTCTCAGCCATTAGGGATTCCTCCTTTGTGAATTCTCTATTTAGCTCTGTCCCCCATTTTTTGATTGGATTATTTGGTTTCTTGGCATTTAATTTCTTGAGTTTTTTGTAGATTTTGGATATTAGCCCTCTGTCAAATGTGGGGTTGGTGAAGATTTTCTCCCAGTCTGTAGGCTGCCGTTTTGTTCGAATGACAGTGTCCTTTGCCTTACAGAAGCTTTTCAGTTTCATGAGGTCCCATTTATTGATTGTTGATCTCAAGTCCTGAGCTGTGGGTGTTCTGTTCAGGAAGTTGTCGCCTGTGCCAATTAGTTTGAGGGTTTCTCCCACTTTTTTTTTTTTTTTTTTTTAGTGTGACCGGCCTTATGTTAAGGTCTTTGATCCACTTGGACTTAAGTTTTGTACAAGGTGATAAGTATGGGTCTAGCTTCATTCTTTTACAAATGGACATCCAGTTGGACCAGCACCATTTGTTGAAGATGCTGTCCTTCTTCCATTGTGCCGTTTTGGCTTCTTTGTCAAATATTAGGTGGCCATAAATGTGTGGGTCTATTTCTGGATCTTCAATTTGATTCCATTGATCTACTGGTCTGTTTCTATACCAATACCATGCTGTTTTTACAACTATTTCTTCTCTGTAGTACAGCTTGAAATCTGGGATGGTAATACCTCCAGATGTTTTTTTTTTTTATTGTACAGGATTGATTTAGCTATTCTGGGCTTTTTGTTGTTCCATATGTAATTGAGACTAGCTCTTTCAAAGTCTATGAAAAATTGTGTTGGTATTTTGATAGGAATTGCATTGAATCTATATATTGCTTTTGGTAGGATGGCCATTTTCATTATGTTGATCCTACCTATCCATGAGCATGGGAGATCTTTCCATCTTCTAAAGGCCTCTTCCATTTCTTTCTTCAAGGGCTTGAAGTTCTTGTTGTACAGGTCCTTTACTTGCTTGGTTAGAGTTACCCCCAGGTATTTTATGTTGTTTGTGGCTATTGTGAAGGAGGTTGTTTCCATTATTTCTTTCTCAGCCCTTTTGTTTGTTGTATAAAGAAGGGCTTCTGATTTTTGAATTAATTTTGTATCCAGCCACTTTGCTGAAGGTGTTTATCAGCTGTAAGAGTTCTCTGGTGGAATTTTTGGGGTCGCTTATGTATACTATCATATCATCTGCAAATAGGGATAATTTGACTTCTTCATTTCCGATGTTTATCCCCTTGATGTCCTTTAGTTGTCTTATTGCTCTAGCAAGAACTTCAAGTACTATATTGAAGAGATATGGTGAAAGTGGACATCCTTGTCTTGTCCCTGAGTTTAGAGGAAATGATTCAAGTTTCTCACCATTTATTTTGATGTTGGCCACTGGCCTGCTGTATATTGCCTTTATTATTTCCAGGTACGGTCCTTGTATGCCCGTTCTCTCCAGAACTTTTAGCATGAAGGGGTGTTGAATTTTATCAAATGCTTTTTCTGCATCTAGCGAGATTATCATGTGGTTTTTTTTCTTTCATCTTGTTTATATGGTGAATGAAGTTGATAGATTTTCGTATGTTGAACCATCCCTGCATCCCTGGGATGAAGCCTACTTGATCATGGTGTATGATACTTTTGATGTGTTCTTGAATTCAGTTTGCTAGTATTTTATTAAGTATTTTTGCATCTATGTTCATGAGGGAGATTGGTCTGAAGTTCTCTTTCTTTGTTGGGTCTTTGTGTGGTTTAGGAATCAGGGTGATTGTGGCCTCGTAGAATGAGTTTGGCAATGTTCTTTCAGATTCTATTTGGTGAAAGAGTTTGAAAAGTATTGGTGTTAGCTCCTCCTTGAAGGTCCGGTAGAATTCCATGCTAAGGCCATCTGGCCCTGGGCTTTTTTTGGTTGGGAGATTTTTAATGACTATTTCTATTTCCTTAGGGGTTATAGGGCTGTTTAATCTGTTTATCTGATCTTGATTTAGCTTTGGTAGGTGGAATCTATCAAGAAAATTGTCCATTTCACTTAAGTTTTCAAATTTGGTGGAGTATAGATTTTTAAAGTAGGATCCAAATATTCTCTGGATTTCCTCAATGTCTGTTGTTATTTCTCCCTTTTCATTTTTGATTTTGTTGATTTGTGTTTTCTCCCTCTGTCTTTTAGTTAATTTGGCTAAGGGTCTGTCTATTTTGTTGATTTTCTCCAAGAACCAACTCTTGGTTTCATTGATTCTTTGTATAGTTCTTTTTGTTTCTAAGTTGTTGATTTCAGCCCTAAGTTTGAAGATCTCCTGCCTTCTGCTCCTCTTGGGAGTGTTTGCTTCTTTTTTTTCCAATTCACCCAGTTTAGCTGTTAATTCGCTAATATGAGCTGTCACAATTTTCTTTTGAAGGCACTTAATGCTATGAACTTTCCTCGTAGCACAGCTTTCATTGTGTCCCATAGGTTTGGGTATGTTGTGTCTTCATTGTCGTTGGATTTTAAGAAGTCTTTGATTTCCTTCTTTATTTCTTACCTGATCCAGTGGTCCTCTAGTAAAGAGTTGTTCAATTTCCATGTGAGTGTAGACTTTCTGTTGATTCTTTTGCTATTGAAGTCCAGCTTTATTCCATGGTGGTCTGATAAGATACAAGGGGTTATTTCAATTTTCTTGTATCTGTTGAGGCTATCTTTGTACCCAACTATATGGTCGATTTTGGAGAAGGTTCCGTGAGGTGCTGAGAAGAAGGTGTATTCTTTTGTGTTTGGGTGAAACGTTCTGTAGATATCTGTTAGGTCCATTTGGTTCAGGATCTCTGTTAGACTCATTATTTCTCTGTTTGGCTTCTGTCTTGATGATCTGTCCATAGTTGTGAGTGGGGTGTTGAAGTCTCCCACTATTAAAGTGTTTGGATAGATGTTCAATTTAAGTTTTAGAAGCGTTTCTTTTATAAATGTAGGTGCCTTTGTATTTGGGGCATAAATGTTCAATATTGACATGACCTCTTGGTGTATATTTCCTTTAATGAGTATGTAATGCCCTTCTCTGTCTTTTTTTATTAACTTCACTTGGAAGTCTATTTTGTTTGATATTAGGGAGGCTACTCCAGCTTGTTTCCTGGGTCCATTTGCTTGAAAGACCTTTTCCCAGCCCTTTACTCTGAGGTAGTGTTTATCTTCAATAGTGAGATGTGTTTCTTGTATACAGCAAAAAGATGGGTCTTGTTTACGGATCCAGTCTGTAAGTCTGTGTCTTTTTATTGGCAAGTTGAGTCCATTGATGTTGATGGATATTAGTGACCAGGGGTTGTTATTTCCCATTATTTTGGTATAGCTGGCTGTCTTGTGTTTCTCTTTTGTTTAGTTGCTGTGGAGGTTCTATTTCCTCTGTTTTCTTGGGTGTAGTTATCTTCTGTGGGTTGGAATTTTCCTTCTAGTATCTTCTGTAGGGCTGGGTTTGTGAGGAGATATTGTTTGAATTTGATTTTGTCATGGAATGTCTTGTTTTCTCCTTCTATGTTGATAGAGAGTTTTGCTGGGTATAGTAATCTGGCTAGGCACCTATGTTCTCCCAGGGCTTGTAGGACATCTGTCCAGGCCCTTCTAGCTTTTAAAGTTTCTGAGAAGTCAGGTGTGATTCTGATGGGTCTGCCATTGTATGTGACTTGGCCTTTTTCTCTTACAGCTTTTAATATCCTTTCTTTGTTCTCTACATTTGGAGTTTCTATTATTATGTGGCGAGAGGAGTTTCTTTTCTGATCTAATCTGTTTGGTGTTCTGTAAGCCTCTTGGATTTTTACTGGCATCTCTTTCTTTAGGTTTGGGAAGTTTTCTTCTATGATTTTGTTGAAGATATTTCCTGGACCATGGAGTCGGGAGTCTTCTCTTTCCTCTATGCCTATAATTCTTAGGTTCATCTTCTTTCATTGAGTCCTTGATTTCTTGGATGTTGTGGGTGAGAGATTTTTTAGCCTTCTCATTTTCTTTGGATGTTGTACTGATTTCTTCCATCGAATCTTCCATGCCTGAGATCCCGTCTTCCATCTCTTGCATCCTATTTTTCATACTCACATCCGTAGTTCCTGTTCTCTTCTCTTGATTCTCCATTTCCTCTTTTAACTCTGAATGTGTTTTCTTTATTGTTTCCATTTCTATTTTCATGTCTTGAGTGGTAGTGTTCATTTTGTACATTTCCTTCTCCAGTTTGCTTGTTTTTGTCTGGAGATCTTTCATTGCTTTATCCTTTTCCTGTTCAAGCTGGGTCACCTTGGCTTGGAGCTCTTTAATGATGTTATTCGTTGTTTGACTTGTAGAATTGTGGCTTCTTTGAATTCCTTCATAGTTTTAAGTTCTTCTTGAAGGGACTTGATCACTTTCCATAATGTAGAATTGTCATCGTTTTCATGTGTTTCAGTTGTGGTGAGGTGGTTCAGGCTGGATGGAATAGCGTTGCTTTCTTTTGTTGGAGACATTTCGCTCTGTTTTTTTTTTTTTTTTTTTGTCTCTGGCCTCTGGCTATGAGGAATTTTTTTTTTTTTGCTGTCTTCTGGACTTGGGTCAAAAGGGGGCACTGTGGTGTAGGAGTTGCCTTACTCCACCCCTATAAGGAGAGTCATTCAGTCCCGCCTCCCAGGCGGGGACCTAATTAATTCAAGTGGTGGAGCTGTGGACAAGTAAGCTCTGATTCCTCGCTGGAAGGGCCCTTACTAGTACAAAAGTTCGATATAGGACAGTTTCAAATATCTCACAGTTTGCCCGGGGTTGGTTCCTGTAGGGGGTAAATCTGCAGTTCAGCTCCAATAGCCTTGCCTCTCCCGAGGCTTGGAAGCTGGCCTGTGACGTCACAGACTGGGATCTGAAGGTGCTTTGCAGTGGAGCTACTTCACTTCCAAGGGTCGCAACCTTTCCCAGATAATTGGATAGTCTGTGTGATACCTGGGAGTGCCCAGCAGGGTGGGGATTATCTCTGCGTGGTTTCTGAATCTGCCAGCTGGGTATTAGGTTGGAACTTACTGGGTATTTCTCCTTTTGGGAGGATGGGTTATCCCGATTCCCGGGTCCAGAGACTTCCTAGCGTGTCCAAGAGTTGGAAGGGGCGTCCTGCCCAGGCATCTTCCATGGTCCCTGTGTAGCTGGATGAGATTTAGAAGGGGTCGTGCCCTTTGTACAGTGTCCTGCAACACTTGCCGCCTTGTGACTGTTGACCCCGAAATCAAAATACGTCCGCGCCGGCCGCCACCATCTTGGATCCCCCCGCCTAAGTTGTCTTCTAAGGGCAATGTTTAAATGAAAAAGCCCATTGATTTGGTACATTCTGTCAGAGCTCAGCTGTGGCAAGAGACTGCAGTCTGGAAAGCTAAGGAAGGAGCTGGAGTGGACATGGCTTAGAATGTGAGCTCCTCTCCACTGGAGCTCTGTTTGTGGGGCTGGCTCCATGAGGAAGTGTCTTGGTTGGCACCATAGACAGGAGCAACCTCTGGCCATTTGAGAAGGCTTGGATATGGATAATCTCTAACTCACCTATTCTGGAAACCTCAGGGAGGGCTATGGGCAGAGTGGGGTGTTCTGATGCCCATGAGGCCCAGTCTGGTCACTAGTGGACCATCTTTCTCAAGAGGTTTCTCTCACTGGTTATCCAAGAGAGCCCTGGCTAACCTCTGGCTTTTTAGGTAAAGGGGGACCATAACAACAGTCACTTGGTTTCAGCCAGTCTCCCCTCCTTGCCAGCATTTCCAATTTGTTCTGCACCTGCTCATCCCCTCACAGTGACTGAGACCTTATCCCTGGGCCCACTGCAGCCCTCTTGCTCCGATTAACCCTGTGGCTAAGCTTAACTGTAACATCAGATAGGAACTTCAGGAAAAGGTAAACTAACCCCTGTCTTATCTGGGGAGTTTCCCAGGTTTAATTTTTTTTTCCTTCAAGTTCACAGCTTCTTTTTTTTTCTCTCATTCTAAAAACAAAGTAGAATACACAGGCAGTGGCTGGTACATTAGGGCAGTAATGGGAATTGTCAAGTAAGACATTCTGGATACAACCAGGAAAACTAAAGGATGCTAAGAGTGTATCAGTCATCTTTCTATTGCTATAACAAGTACCAAAGACAAGCAACTTAAAAAGAAGAAAGGTATTTTTTGGCACACAATTCAGTGGGTTCAGTCTGAACCCCATTGGTTGTGTTGCTTTAGGTCCACAGCAGCATAATACATTACAACCAGAGTATGTGGCTGAGGAAGATTGCTTGCCACATGGTAACAAAGACAGCAAAGGGGATTCATGGGAAAGGTCCACAGTCACAATATCCCCATCAAGGTCATCACACCTTCAGTGACTTGATTTCTTCTTACCACTCCCCATCTCCTAAAGGTTCCACCTCCTCCACCACCACCACCACCACCACCACCACCACCACCACCACCACCACCACAGCCTAGGGGCCAAACATTTGACACACAGTTCTTTAGAGAACATTCGTGATATACACTGTAGCAGATAGTAAATGCTAGGTTATTTCTGACAGTTTTTCCTAACATGCCTTAACTAGAAAGGTATACATGTGACAAGTACAGATAACTAGTCTAGCATCAGCCTGGTCTTGGACTTCCTAATACCCAGAACTAGAAGAAATTAATGTTTCTCATTAAATCACCCAGCATATGGCAGTTATAGAAACCTGACCTAAGACGTACATGTTGCTTGGCAAACTCATCAGATGTATGGGGTGGCAATACTCTGTAATCATACACTGTGTGAGCTGCAGCCATAAACTGACACGCTCACTGGTATGACACAGTAGTACACATACGTTGACACTGGTGACAAGGAAGAAGAGACAACTGTCAGAGAGTGGGCTGTGTCCATGGAAGTCTCTGCGCTGTCCAAATGGGCAGTAGATGCTCTTGGGAAAGATTATCTGATATATTGAAAAGCAATGGGCTATGAGGGTGATAAGAAAAAGACACGTTGAGCCTGATATGTTGCTTGCACTGATAAAAGTGTTGCTGACTAGTGGAGAGATGGATTGTGGATTTCAGACCTGTAATAAATAACCAGAGTTCCAGCTCAGTAGTCACAGATTCTGTCAATTGCAGAGCTGTAAGGAGAGAGGAGGGGCACACACGCAGACAGAGCGTTAAATAAGCATGGAGACTAAACGTCCTCTCATGTCAAGGGACTCATGTTCTAGCCCAGAGCAAGTGTTCAAAGCAAGGAGCAGAACCATGATTGAGAACATAGAAAATCCCAGAGACAGCTTTAGGAGGAAGAAGGAGGCAGCCCTCGGAGGGGAAGTAAGACCAGAGGAAGACATGAGATGATGAAGCAGTGGGGTTAATTGAGAACTTCTTAGGACAAAACTTATTTCGTGAGATCATTTAAATTTCTGGAGTTTTTAGATACAACATAAAATTACTCCTTTTAATTTGTCTACTATTTTATTAATTGGGTTTCAAAAACAATTATTTTATTTTGGTTATTATGTGTTGTGTCTCGGTGAGATATTTTTTCAAATTGTACTCATGTACAGATCAGATTCAACCCACCTTTACCCATTTCCCCTGCCACAAACCCTCCCCAACTCCTCATACTCACTAGTCTGCATTTTGACTTTTCAAGGCTGGAATTGGGTTTTTCATCTACTGGAACATCATTATCCTGTAAAGGTGTGACAAGTTTTCTTAAGTAGCAATGTGTTTTCTCATTAATCATTTTGTGTATTCTATGAATCTCTATGTGTCATCTGTCAATCAATCAATCCATCAATTTTGCCTATCTTCCTACCCATCTATGAGTGATAATGGAAGAGAAGGGGCACTTCACTTTTATCTTCTCCTCTAGAATTGTAATTGAAAACCCAGAGAGGGGGTGGTTTAAATTAGAAATGACAACTTCACATGGTGATGCACTCTCGTACCTCTTTGGAAGGTGATGTAGGAGAAGGAAGAGTTTGAGAGCAACACCAGCTCTACAGGATGAGACCCAATCTCAAAAAAAAAAAAAAATAGTGGTGGGTCTGGAGTGGTTAAGAGTGCTTGCTGCACATCATGAGGACTGAAGTTCAGAAACCAGAACCCACATGACCAGCTGAGTGCCCAGCACAAGACTTAACCTCAGCACGAAAGAGGCAGAAATCAGGAGGCTCGCTTGCTGGCTTGCTCACACATGTGCACATACACTTACTCGTGGAGGCACAGACACATGAAGATAAACAAATGTTTGTGAAAAGCAAGGACAACAGCAAAAAATGTCCTAAAAGCTCCAAGGCCTGTGGATTTGAAAGGACTGAGGACAGTGCTGTATATAAATAAGCATAGTAACTAAGAAATGCAAGTGAGATGGTTTCAAAGATGGGGTACTGCCAAGAAGTTTGGGGCATGCTAGATTACCAATGGGAATTAGAAGTATAATTTAGACCAGCTGAACCTGAAAAATCTTTTAGTCAAGGTCAGGGCCATAAATAAGAGGACGAGACTACCATTCCCCAAGTGTCCCTGCAGTGAAAAAAAAAAAACAAAAACAAAACCAGCGCCTGGCAGCCTGAAGCTCTTGGCAATCCTTGCTGCTCCAAATGTGTGCAAAGGGCCAGCTGTTTCTCCAGGAATCTTGCTGGAAATGCAGAATCTAAGATGTCTCCCCCAACAAAACTGGAGTGGGCATGGAAATAGCCAACCACAACCACGTTCTGACTGACTCTATATGGCTTCATCTATTCCACAAGATGAAATCCATACCTAGCACCATAACTGGGGAAAGTGCTTATGGCTAGATAGGTCATAGGCAAAAAAGAGAACCCATTACCACTCCAATTATCATATATATATATATATATATATACATGTTTTATCTATATAAAAAATTTATATGTACCCACCTAATTCAACAAAATAAAAATTGTGTTTGGTTTGTTTTAAAGCATTAAAAAAACTAGTGATCTTTCTTTGTTTTGTTGAGACAGGGTCTAACTCTAAAGCCCAGGCTGTTTTGGAACCTACTATGTAGCCCAGGCTAACCACAAACCCATGTCTGTCCCCTCACTTGTCCTTCACCATGCCTGTATTACTTCTGTCTGTATTTGATGCAAGGTGTTCATTTTCTTTTTTTAATAAATTATTTATTGTTTCTTCAAGTTACATCTCAATCACAATCCCCTCCCTACTCCCCCCTCCAGTCCCACCCTTCCACCCTCCTCCCCCACAACCCCCCATCCTCTTCCCTTCTTTTTTTTTTAGTTTAAAGTATTTCTTTTTCCCCCCAACAGCTCTCCCTTTCAGCCCAAAAAATGGTTCTTTTTCTTATAACTATAAATACAATATAAAACAACAGAAATAAATAGGCCACAATTCTGAGAGTTATATGGCTTAGCATACATTCCCAATGTCCAGTCCATATGTATTTGGCACCTGAATTTAACATTCTACTATCTAACCATCTCCATGTGTTTAAAGTTCTATATCTAACTCAGCTTTCATACTAACTTGCCTCAT
>CAJQZJ010000077.1:182076-208247 GCA_907164525.1 Lophiomys imhausi
TGTGTGTGTGTGTGTGTGTGTGTGTGTGTGTGTGTGTGTGTGTGTTGCTAGGATCCAGAACCTTACATTTGATAGGCACATGCACTACCCACTAAGCTACTACCCCTGTGTTCTACTTAAGGCTAAATTACATTCCACTAAATGCATGTTTCACAATTTCCTTAGTCATAGATGAATCTCCTTTAAACCTATCCATAATCTCCTGATTCCTAATTTCCTTTCAATTATTATTATTAGTTGGGTTAATATCTTCAGGGTGGGTTTTTATATTTTGAAGTTCAACTCAATACATTTCACCAAATATCTTGTATTGACATCAGGTACCATTTTGGTCACCTAGGATATATTAGGGAACAAAACAAAGATACTCCTATTCACAAACCTTTCACTTTAACAAGGGAGTATAAACAATATATTACACTAATGTGAAGATATAAGTGATCTATTGCATTAGAAGAAAAGCATGCAGTAGGGAAAAAATAAAATTGGAATCGGTAAAGGAGAATCAGAATTAATGTAATACACGGGCATTTTGTAGTACAAAATCAGTCAGTCGAGATAAGCCTCTTTGACAAGGGGAGATTTGAATGAAGACTTGAAAGAGATACTAGAATTAGCTGAGAGATTTTCAAGAAGAAAGGCATCCAGGCTAGATGCATGTTTCTGTGTCTCTGATCTGCAGAGAGGCAAGTGAGGCCACTTTGGAGAAAAGAAATCAGAGAATAAAAGTGGACGAGGTTGAAGCATCCAGGTGGCTCCTGGGAAACTGGATTGTGCCATTATGGCAGGACTTGGAACTATCCTTAAAATTTTGGCTTTTACTCTTGAGAAAGATTAGAAGCCACCCCAGAGTTCAAATAGACCAATGCCTGAGCCAACCGGATGCTGTGCTGAAAATCCATCATAAGGAGAATGAAGGAGAACAACCGGAAGTATATTGTAGTGTAACCGGCGTTTCATATTTTATGGGTTCTTCTTTCTTCCACCTTCTCCTTCCCTTTTCTTTAGCTCTTCCAATCCCCTAACACTAGATTAGAAAGAAAAAGAGAGAGGAAAAGAAAGAGATCCCTGAATAAAGTCAGGGGTCAGAAAGGGGGGCAACATTATCGGCAGATGACTTCCTGCCGATTAGGAACATCTGAATTCCTTGGGGCAAGTTTGATCTCTGCTGTCAGTAATTTCTTGTTGTTTCTTCTTTGTGCATGCTTAGTTAGCATGGCAACCAACAACCAACCAAAAACCCACCTGAATGACCAACAACCATACCGCCTGTTAGAGCACTAGCATTTATATATTCTCTGAAAAGTCTCCATATTTCTCAGTGCCACACAATTGTAGAAAGTATCTTCAGCTGGTAAAATCACACCTCTGCTAGAGCACGAGGCAAATCACAGTCAGCTGCTTTGAAGCAGCTCCATATCCTGACACCTGAGATTAAAAGCAAAAAGGTATTTTTATAATATTTCTATGGTTTTTAAAAGAAACTGAAATTCCAGAACTGTCACTCCATTGTAGTCAGTTGAAAAGGAGACAGTATTAGTCATGTGTTATATAACAAGACAAAGAGGCAAAGTGACCATGTTCTGAGTGTGTTTTGAAAGTAAAGCTAACAGTCTAACAGATTCAGAACATCAGTAAAGGAATCTTTTCTAAATTATCATTATCTCGGTGAAACTTGCATAACTTAAAAAGTGGATTTGTGTGTGTGTGTGTGTGTGATTTTTTTTGAAACAGAGTTTCTCTGTGTATCTCTGGCTGTCCTAAAACTCACATTGTAGACCAGGCTGGCCTCAAACTCAGAGATCCACCTGCTCTGCCTCCCAGGTGCTGGGATTAAAGGTGTGTGCCACCACACTTGCCTAGAACTGCATAATTTTAAAGCATATGATTCAGTGGCATGCATTAGATTTGTGTTCCTGTAACAAATACCTAGGATAAATCAACTTAAAGGAAAGAAAAGTTCATTTTATGCACTGTCTCAGAAGTTTCAGCCTGATCCAAGGTCTAATTAGGAGAGAGGAAAGCAACCCTCCATACATGTATGGAGGTCACAGGAAAGCTTGTAGCTCCAGCCAATGCAGCAGGAGGTTGAGGAACGGATGCTAATGTACAAATCCACAAATCATTCTCTGTGTATACAGCATAAAGCCCTGTGGTATTTAAAATTAGATTATTTAGTGATGGGGCTGGGGAGATGGCTCAGCGGGTAGGAGGAGCTTGCCACACAAACATGAGAACCTGAGTTTGAATCCCCAACACCCACATAAAAGCCCAGTGTGGGCATGCCTGGAATCCCAGCACTTTGAGGGTGGAGAAAGGAGAATCCTGAGACTTTGTTGGCCTCTAGCCTAGCTTCAGGCTCTTCCTGAGACCCCATCCCAAAGGAATAAGATGGAGAATAATTGAGCAGGATGCCTGATGTCCTCCTCTAGCCTGTGTGTGTGCATAGGCACACGTACGGAAACACGTGTGTGTGTGTGTGTGTGTGTGTGTGTGTGTGTGTGCTCCTCCCCCAGTCACAGGTCCCTTCCTGTGAGGCTTGTCTTAGAGAATGTACCACAGCACATTCTAACACAGCTCTGCCAGAATCCCAGCATGCAGAAGGCTTTCTTCACATGTTGAGTGAATGAATAGGAATCTCATTGTCAGACTGTGGTCAAGGACATGTGATGAAAACTTACCTTTCATAGGATGGGCTTTATTCTTGAGGCTTCTGTCACTGAGAACTAAGTATCTGTTACACACTAGTACTGAACAAGGCACATAAAAAATCCCTGATTTATTTATGGAGCTTAAATTTAAGTGATCATAATTTGTGGGTAGGAGGTTAGGCCTTTAATGAAGACACTTATTGGAGTGATTTTGAATTATGCCCATAAATATAACTGAAAATCTTATTCAGAAGTGGACTCTTTATGTGTAAACAGGCCATTTTTTAAGCCCCATCACATTTCAAGTGTGTGTATGTGTACCTATATTATGTGTATATGTGCATGTGCCAGTGTGCGTGTGCTACATGTGTGTGATGTGTGTGAGCATTTGAGTATATGTGATGAATAGTGTGTGACTGAGCATATATCAATGTGGTTTATGTAAGTGTTTGCATACATGTGTGTGTTCCTGTATTGTGTGTATTTGTGCATGTGTTAGTGTGTGTTATGTAAGTGTGATTCATGTGAGTATTTTAGTGTATGTGTGAGTATGTGATGGATAGTGTGTAGTTGAGCGTATATCAATGTGTTGTATGTATGTATTTGCATACCTGTGTGGTGTGTGTGATGTATGGTATGTATGTGATTGGGTCTGAATATATCTGTAGTGTGCATGTGTGTGCAGTGTGTGTGTGTGTGTGTGTGTGTGTGTTCCATGACACATGTATGGAGGTCAGAGGATAGCTTGTAGGAGTTGGTTCTCACTTTCACAAGGTGGGATCCAGGGATGAAACTCGGGTGAGGCTTGGTAGAAAGTACCTTTACCTACTGAGCCACCTCGCCAGACCCAAAGTCCTCTCTTTTGAACACTGGAAACTAATTTCACTGTGCTAACAACAGAGCAGAAGCCAAATAACGTATCCATTCTGCAGGTGGCTGGTTTCATGGGTCGTCAAGCAAATGCTATTACTTATAAACGTCATGACGCCATAGCTGGTGAGTCTGGTGTGCAAGCCTCCTTGCTAGCCTGTGCACTTGCCATGCCAATGTTTCCACCTTCCCAGTTCTCACACTGATCTCTAAAGTCCTGAACAACAGTTGTGCCCAACAGAACATCTGAAGTGATGTTGGAGTTCTGAAAGTTAACTCTCCAGCACAGCCACCATCTCAAGAGGACAAGTGAGATCTTGAGATTCATCCATGTGACTTAAGAGATTGATTTTAAATTTTATTTGATCATAATTAATTTAAACTTAAATTTAGATTTCCACATGCAGCCACAAGCTATCAAGCCTTGCCTGGAAGTCCCTGTGTCATTCTCACCCCTGCAGAAGCCCACCCCGGAGTTACTGACTTGTTGAACAAAACCAAGGTATACCTTTGATAAAACAGTGAATAAGGAGAAAAGAGAGCAAGCCCACCCAACACTGGTGGGATCATGACAAAACTTCATGTCTAAATATATGAAATTTATTAATCAAGTTGACACAGTCTTAAATAAAATATGCCCAGCCCGATCTCCTGCCTAAGAAGCATTCCTTCAGAACAGCATAGAAAGACAGTGCAAATTTAGAATTTCTAGACTCCCAGAATTCTACCTTGGAACGTGGTGGTATGAGGGCATCTGGCCTCTGACCCAATGCTTGTATCTGGTCCCTGTGTGCAACCTGGAGAGAGTGAACTTAACAGTGCTGGAGCTCAGGGACCATCTTTGGGCATCCCCTGCACCTCTTCTGGTGTGATTTTTCTGCCTTGTGGATGTAGTAGTGGCATTGATGTGAAAACATCACACAAAGCTATGCAGAACTGCTTGCTACATGTTAAGAGGTCATGTACTGATTCAAGGACCAAGCTCCCCATGGGGACAACTAATGGTCTGATTGATGCCTTTTGGGATTCTGTGTGAGCAACCACTTCATTGCCTACAAATCGAGGGATAATCTTTTTTTTTTCTTTTTTTCTTTTGTAAATGGACTTGTGTTGAATTCTTAAGAGGCAAAATAGAAGCAAACTTGGCTGCTGTTTAGAATGTACTGAAGAGCTGAAGCAAGGGGCAAGTACCAATGTGACTTTGGCCAAAGGTTGATTAATAGGCAGAGTTTGCTTCATTAAACTGCTCATTCGCCATCACTGATGCCCTCCAAGTGCGTTGTGGAAGACTTGGTGTGCTTGGATTAATTATTTATGTCTAAAGAATTAGTGTGTGGAAGATAAATTACAGACTGCTTTTAATCCATGTAAAAAATCAATCCAACGAGTTCCATCCGATTGCAGTCATTAGTTTAAAAAAAATCAAGCATAAAGTGTATATGGATTATCATTTAAATGAAACCTTTCACATGATTTATGAATTCTAGTATTAAGGTAGATAGAAGAGAATTAAAGCAAGTCACACTTTTTGCACACACGAGTGCATCAGTTGGAGAAGAGCTGCTGAAGTTTTACGTTTTAGTTTGTGTAAGATAAGGCCTCGTGGAGCCCAGGCTAGCCTCCCACTCGCTATGTGGTCTAGGCTGGTGTTGAACTCTTGATCTTACTTACTACTCCTGTCTCTCAAGTGCTGGATTACAAGCATGTGGTATCACACCTAGCCCTGAAATGTGTTTTGAATATTGAACAACAGATGTGTTAGTTTGGGGGGTTTTTGGGGGAGGAGGGTTGTTTGTTTGTCGTTGTTGTTGTCATTGTTTTGTTTTGGTTGGTTGTAGGCATGCATGCCAGGGTTGCCACTGGTAGTTAAAACCATTTTGTTACTGGACATACTACCCTTATAGGTCACAGCTCCCTCTTGTGGTTGAAGGTATGCAGCAGATCTGACTGGAAGAAGAGAGACTGGTTCTGGGTGGAAGTGGAAACTGACCACAGGGATCGGGATGATCTACAGTGACCAGTTGTGTGTACTTCACATTTCCCTGAACATAGATTGCTTGTTTTTTGGAGGACTCACTACCACAAAACATGGTGATACATGACTGCAACTGCCTTGTCAACAGCTTATGTTGCCTCCTTAACTTCTTCCCTATTGTGGTCAGAAGTTATCACGTTTAAATGATCAGAATTATCACATTTTGCACCTCAGAAATGATAAACTAATTTATGCCAATCTAAACATTTTCCTGAAATGCTGACAGAAAGGTCTGTTTCCCCTGCACCACTCTTTTTATACATGGGAATGCCTGGCAATCTTAGAGGTAGTTTTAGGAAGTGATTCCTCCTCCTCTTCTTTTCTTCTTCTCCCAGCTCTGACCTATTTTGCCTCTGCCAACATCTATTAGGTCCATTGAAAGAGAAACCTTTGAAACAGTCCTAAGAATTGAAAGGCACCCCTCCTCCATACCCCACCATGATTCTTAGACTCAGGTGACTTGAGATTCCATCTGAAGGCACCGTCTTGCTTGTGGGACTGCAGTCACAGGTCCAGGAATTCTCTGACAGCTTAGGTTGTCTATGTTGATGGTACTGGAAAGAAATGCGTGAGTCTAAACCTATCAAATGCCATAGAGCAGCACATGAGACTGGGGGTTGAAACTGGAGACAAGAGAGACTGAGAAAGAGAGACTGAGAAAGAGAAACAGTCCTGGCTCTCTCTGTTCTTTTATGGGAAACAGGACACATGGATGTCAGGTTGCTGCTTGGAAATAACTGAAAGTTTTCTGTTCTTCATTTCCTTGACATCCTTGCCCATAGGACAGTCCTGGTTTGGGTGAGGGTCGCCACAACTGTAGAAGGCTCCAATCTTGTGACTGTGTTAGAACGTGTAGCAAATTTTCCATCAATACAAAACCAACACTAAAATATTAAATTGGTGAATTATGAGTATCCATGGAGAAAGAGGTAATAATTTTCTTGTTAGGCTTCTCAAATACATTTTAAATACCTTTTAAAGGTGCAATAAAGGTTTCATTTAAAAAGATAAAACTTGACTATAAGAAAACACTGAATGAAATAGGTGCTGCTAATAGACATTTTGTCTCTGTTCAGATGCCAGATGCCATCAATTAGATGAATTAGAAGCAATGGGCGCTCGTGGCTCACAGTGTTGGAAACTGCAAAGCATGAGACGAAGGCCCTGGGAGCTTGGGTGTCTAGTGAGGGAAGACTTGGTTTCTACTTCTTAAATGGCGCCTTCTCACCTTCTAAGAAGTGTATGCTCATGACCAGAGGAGCAAGCAGACTTCCTTGGGTCTCTTTCATAAGGGCACATGACCTTATCAATCACCTCCCAAAGGTCCTACCTCCTCCTAGGAATACCATCAAAATGGAGGATCAGGTGTCAGCTGTGAATGTTGAGGAGAAAGCAAAAGGCAGATCGTAGCACCTTGTTTGGGGTGTCCCTTCCTTGCACCCTCTACATTCACAGCATCTCTCCCCTCGGTCTTCTACACTGCCAATCTTAGGAATTCATTATTCCAAGTGGATGTTCCGTCTGTTAAGATGTGTAGACAGATATGGTTTCAGGGCTGTAGAGAAGACTGGCCTCTTGGATAGCCACAATCATTTTAATGAAAATATGCAAACATTTGATTTATAAAAAATTCCACAATTTTTTCTACTTCTCTCTGCAAAAATTAAAATAAAAAATTAAATTACTGTTGCTTTCTGGGGCTTGTACAGTGAGGTGAGAGTCAGTGACTGACTCAGTGTGACCTAACCAAATCAAGCGGAGAAGTCTAACAGTTTGAAAGAACACAAGTGTTCATCTTTTTTAAATCAGTAGAATCCTATTTCCCTTCAAAAATGATTACCTGGAAATGTTTTTCCATCATCTCTTACTGGGGGGGAGGGGGAGCTTCTTTTTTAGGAAAACAAACAAAGTGCAGATACACTGTATGAAATTTTTTCAGTCATGCAGACAGAGTGCTGAACTCAAATCTACTCATGTTTTTGTGGGACTCTGACAAAGCCATAGGGACAGTACACACTGAGATTTAATGACATCCCTGCCTTCAGTCTGTCATCTGGTCCCTGAGGAGGAGGAAGAGAAATGGCAAAGATGGTGGAGATTGACCAGGGATGTCTATGGGGATAATTGTTCAAAACTATCCCTGATGGAGAGCACCAGGTGGCAAAGCCAGGTAGCAAGATTGGGCACAGTATTTCAAGGGGTCTGTGAGGAGTTCTTTGCAACTAAATATAAGGTTCCTGTAGGGGTGTGGTAGGGAAGAAGTTTCAAGGAGTGCCTTGGTGTAGGGTCTTAAACAATGTGGAGCATAATCTTGGTGAGTGTTAGTTACCAGTAAGGATTAAATTGGAGAATTTTAAACAGAGTCTGGGGTGCAGGACAACAGACTTGCTAAGCATATAGGAGCTCCCCCTTCAGCACAACAAGAATAACATGTGATTAAATGCATAGCTGGTGACCTGTGCCTGTCACATTGGTGGGAGAGGTTGTCATGGTTGAAGCCATCAGAGGCATCTTCCTGAAGATGGAACAAACATTGCTGCCCCCTGAATAACCGATAGAAGAAAAGACGGTTTCCCTAATGGTGTATTGGGGGCTTCAATTGTTTGCAGGAACAAGGGTTAGTGGAAAGGGACAGATAATAAGGGTTGAGTATGTGCTCAAGGAAGGGATTAAGTTGTAATCTAAAGTAGGCAATGTGGGTGATCCCAGCTTTGGAATAAGTACCTGACTTTCCAGAACTTCAGAGTGGCACTTTGCAGCAGGTATTCTAAGCATCCAGGATGTGTCTAGATTACAACCACCAAGCTACATCTTGTCCAGATACCCTCCTTGCCAGCCTCTCTTTTCTGAATGACTGCTGCCCACGAGGAGCAGAAATGTGACAGGCTGTCCCAGAGTGTTGAGTCAGCCACTTCTAGATGCCATCCAGGATAAATGCCACAGGCTCTTCTCTCCAAGCTCAGAGTCCTTGGCCATTGGCATGAATATCAGTCCTGGGCCTAATCACTTCTGAGACAAGAGCTTAATGGCTGGAACTTTTCCCCAGTCTTTCTAGATGTAACTAAAAGTGTGTCTATTACCTCTGTGCTCCTGTGTGGGGAGGGGTGTCATGTATGTGTGTGTGGGCATAAGTGAGCTCACATATGCAGGTGCATGTAGAAGCCAGACTTTGACATATCTTCCTCAACCATTTTTCTACCCTGTTTTTGAGACATGGCTAGACTGGCTGACCAGCCAGCTCCAGGGATCCACCTGTCTCTGCTTCTCAGTTCTGGTATTATAGGCACGTGTTACTGTGCCTGGCTTTTTATGTGGTGCTGAGTTTTGACTCAGGTCCTTATTTTTCATACTAAGCACCTTACCTACTGAGCCATCTCCTCGGACCCTGAATGTTACCTCTTTGAAAAGAAGAAAAGCAATTATGAAAGGAATTCAGTGTAGGCCTGGAGTACTACTCCTCTAGTCAAGAGTTATGATGGCATAGATTCTGTGCTGGGACTGAAGAGTATGGTCAGCTTCCCTGTTAGAACTTACAAGAGGAGAAGAGAAGGCAGGCAAGCGATTTGAGCATCAACATAGCTTTTCACTTATGTATACTGCTATTCATGAGCTGAACTTTGAATGGGGTGCTGTAACTGTTGAGTGCTGGTATAAGTGATTCAACCCTTCTGAGATGAAACTCTCAAGCAATAAAATGCAGTCAGCACGTAGGAGAAAGAAGGAACCCATTAGCTTATGATACCACAGGCTAGATGAGTACCTTTGAGAAAAGAAAGCCTCACATTTGAAAAACTTCGAGTTTGTTGTGGAAGATATGCCATCTCCTCGTAGAACTTTTCCTCCCACCTGTCCAGACCTGACAGCCTCACAGAACGAATTTGTCTGGTTTTTGCACAAATCCCAGAGACTGTAGCCACAGGGTGCTCAGCAGCAGCGCAGTTCCTCTTCCTCCTTCTCTGTCTAGGTAGGCTTCCCCTTTTCTCTCATTAGGAAGCAGTTGTTGTTGCTCAGGTTGGAGTGCCTGCATCCTTGTCTCCTGGGGTCCTTGTGAGCTGGTGCTGTAATTTCACTCCAGGAAGCTGCACCAGCAGTTCTCAATTGAAGAGGAAAAGCCAAAGAAATGTGATTGAGCGCGGCAGCCCTCCGTGTTTGCTAAAATGCTAAATGAGGGGCCCGTGGTTCTCAGAGCATATTCCATGGGAAATGCTGAGAGTACACGCTGCAGCCCTTTCCCTTCATGCTTGGGCTGGCCCATCGCCAGAGCATCCAGGCCAGCGATTGAGGGACTGAAATATAATCGGTGGCGGTACATTTGCACCCACATGAGACCTGCTCTGCCTCGGAAGGCTCCAGTAGCCGTGGGAAGTACCAGCTGGGGCAGCTAGACACTGCAAGTCAGGAGGATTTCATCGCAATGGTAAGGCTCTTGGGAGTTTTCTGCAGACCTCGTTTGTAACCTGGGGAAGGAGGATTAGCGACTCTTGGTGACCACGGCTATTGGTAGCCCCAGAGTGACCAGTCACTTGAGCTCTGGGACATAGTCAGGCATCACTAGAGGGGGAAGGACACCCTTCACACAAGAGCCTGATTTTTTTTTTCTTAAATGACACCTTTCATGCCAGGCGTACTGGATAACTGTGCCTTGTAATTAATATTAATTAATTAATAAGAAGCACTTGCTGGCCTCTGTCACGGAAGGACATTTCCATGGTGACCTGGAATTTCAGCCCTACCCTAATGCTGTCTCTGAGTACACTTTCCCTCTGAAAATAGCTTTAATTTCCATGTGATTCTTCAAAGAACTGATGGGTTGTCTTCTTGGTGTTTTCATTGGGGGCACAGACTCTTTGTACGAAGCCAGCTTTCTTTTCTGCCTCCTGAGCTGTCAGGGTTCTGTGAGCCTTGCACTCTCCTGAAGACATGCCATAGTACTGGAGAAAACGTCTAAGTGATTTTTCTTTTTCAAAACTGTTGTATGCAGGTGACAGCAACAGGAGCCCGAGAGGTCAAGGAAAGCTTTGTGTGAAGTTAGTTCAACTCACTACAGGCACTGCCAGAGCGAAGGGCACCTTACCATAAACGCAAAGTCTTAGAACTCGCAGGGGACACGACAAGAGGCTATTCCATGGTCTCTGCTGTCTTTGTAGCTTTTCAACTACTTCCCTAGTATTGTCATCCCTGACACAGGGGGGACAAAGTGGAAGGAGAATTGGTATTAACAGTGAAGGCTCTAAATGTTTCCTTTAAAGGATGAAAGGTAATGTGATGTGAAGTGATGATGGTAATATCAAGATTATATAACATTTAAAAGAAAACAAAATACAAGCTGAAAACAAAACTATAATTGTATAGAAGGGGTACCTGAAATACACTTATCTGACTGCACAGCTGATGTGTGGGAAACAATTATTCTGTTTATAATCCAGATGAATGAAGAGACTGCTGATGGCGTCTGGGGATTTTTAGATGCATGCTCATCTCTCCAACTATTCTGAAAAAGAGGATACCCACTTCCCTTGCCGTCTCCCTGCTCGGTCCCTAGGTCACACCTAAGCATTCAGATCCAAGGAATAAAGCTCTGCAATGACAAGGTCAAGGTCCCCACTCCCTTGTGGACATCTGCTGCCATTCATCCTTATAAACATTTTAGCAGCTACTTTGACCCGTTGAGAACAACAAGCCTCATCCATGTCTCTCCAGCCACTAGGATGGGAAAAACAAAAGGAAACAAAAACAAAGACATGCAATCAGCATGCCCAGCCTGAACCTGAAATGGGACTCCTAGTGATGTGATGTGTTCTGCTTGAACTCTTAAAGCAGAGAGGTTTTCTTTTCTTCCTTTCCCTGAGAACATTCCTTTGGGGATTACCAAGAACCAGGCTGAACTGTACCAAGTGCTTTGCCAGCACACTGGGCATAGGCACAGAGTTAAACACAAGGTTAGTCTTGTACAGTTCACATGGAAGATGAGAAAGAAGTCAGGGGTTGGGATTTTTGAACTGCAATAGTAAACTTGATGAATGAAAGGATGCAGGTCCTTAACGACAGCTGACTTATCCTTGTTGGAAGGAAGGTGTGGTATGGATGTAACTTTGAGATGTTTGCATCTTGCCATCCTCAAGAGCAACCTAACTGCTCTTTGAGAAGTTTGCAAAGAATTCCCTAGTTAGACCTGGTCTGAATGGGCTTTTCTGAATGACAGATTCCAAAGTGAAAGTGGTTACAGGGAAGACACTCTAAGCAGTAATTCCACTTTTCGACTGAAAAATGAGTTGGAAGTGAGACAGTTTTTGATTGGAAGGGAAAATCAGTTCTTCATGAAGTTTTTCTTTCCATAAGGGAAGGAAACAAATCAGGCTTCTCACCATGCAAACCTGATCAGGTTTCCTACTTCCCAGAGAGAAGACACTGCTTAGAATGTTTTCTGTGACCTCATTAGAATGGGGAGCATGTTGGGACTTGCTGTACGTTATTGCAAAAAACCAGTCCTTCCAGCACTCTGGCCTCTGATTCCTTTTATTTTTAATCTGTTTTATTTAGAAATGTAAAGTAAATATGAATAATCAAGCCCATCCTATATGGTTGCGATTTAAAGTTATTCAAATCAAAGGAAATGTGTAGAAGCTCCCAGATAGTAGTTTAGTAATACGTGCTTAGTAATTTTTATCTTTGTCTTTAAGTATATATTTTAGAATTATTTATACTTGCATCGATGCAAAGCACAGAGGAGCTTTTGAATGGACACACAGCTAGCTATTCTTTGATTCTATATTTTGTGTATGTGTATGTATTTATGTGACCTTGTACACGTGTGTGCATGTGAGAGGAGGCCAGGCGTTGACATGGATTGTCTCTGTTAATCCCTCTCCACCTTTGATTGTGGTTGTTTTGAGGCAGGGTCTCTTACTGAACCTGGGGCTTACCGATTAGATAGACTGGCTGGCCAATGAGCTCCAAGTATCTGTCTGCCTGTCTCCCCTGTCTCAGCACTAAGAGTTTCAAATGGACATTCCTGGTGTTTACACGGATCTGCACACTTGCATGCCTGTCACTTTACTAAGTGAAACACCTCCCCGTACCAGAACCCCTCCTCATCACACAGTCTTGCAAGCTTACAGGAGGAGAGCCAGGCTTAGACAAGCCCTTGGCAGTAAGTTATGGAACTTTCTGTGACCCAGCCTCAAAACTGAACTCACTGTTGACATTTCTCCTCCTCTGTCCCCAATGTCACCTGTTTGAGTTTCCTGTCAGTTGTGTGTTGCAGTGGTCTGGTTTGGTCCATATAATTAAATAACTAAAAACAGGCTAACTTTGCAAAGAAAGGACACTTATGTGGCTCCCAATCTGGAGGTTCAAGGACACAGTGTTGGCATCATCAGTTCATGTCAGCTATGGACTTCATGGTGAACACCACCATACTGGCAGAAGTGAATGTGAGAGTGAGAGGCCACACTGCCAACCGGGAAGGTTGACAGCTGTTATCGTCAGCCTCGGCTTTTATAGTGAATTGTTCTTTTGAGGTCTGATTCAACGGTCCTTCAAGAACTATCTTGATCCCTTAAGACTCTCAGAGACTTAAAGACATCTGTCCAGGCCTTGCTTCTGTTTGTGTAAGTTGATATGTTTGTGTTAGTTTCACTGTTTACCTCTTAACCTGGCTATCATCTAAATAATTGAGACTCTTTATATTATTTGTTAACCATGCTTCACAACACAAAAACTGAGCAGTTAGTACTCTATTCTTAACCCACTAAACTAATCTGACTTCTCCCGAGTGTAAATCTCAGAGATGCTTGCACATAGTGACTTTCCTGGTTCAGGTGAATCTCCTCCAGTCTCTCCAGCCTCTGCCTCTTCTTGAATCCCTCTTCTTCCTCTCCTTAACTCCTCCTCCCCTGGAGGGCAGGAAGTCCAGCCCTATTCTCTCCCTTGCTCAGTGATTGGCTATAAGATGCTTTAATGGCATATCAGGGGATAACTGGGGAGCAGTGTTTATATAACATTGAGACATAAGAGCTCTTCAGAACAAGGACTGGAACCAGATTGGGGGGGGTACAGAAAACAGCATTTGATTTATACAATAACCTTATACCTACATGCTTCCTCCTCCCCTGAGAACCCAATACACAAAGTCTTTGGGGCAAACTGCATCCAATCTGTCCAAAGTATCATCCAATTAGGATTGCTGGGAGACATGCAAGGGAAACCAAAGCAGTCTATGATGTAAAGAAGACATTTGCCTACATTGGCCACTGAGCAGACACAGAGTGTGAGAAGAAGCAAAGGTTGGCATGTGAAGCAAGTGGTTCAAGAAAAGTGCAGGCAGGAGCCCTTGCAATCCATGCATCACTGGTCAGGGTCCCTGCCTTACCCTTTTTGGGTTGTTACAACAAAATACCTTTCACCGGGTCCCTTGCAAACAACATAGATTCATTTATTACCCTTCCAGGGGCCACAATTCCAAAGTTACATCTCTTGTACCTTTACTGTCTGGTAATGATTCATAGATGATGTGTTCTGGCTGTGTTGTCACAGGGTGGAAGAGGTTAGCCTGTTTTCTGGGCTTCTTTATAAAGGCATCTACCTCACTCATATGGTGAGATCCCATAGGGCCTCATTGCCTCCCAAATACCCACATTATGTTATTACCATACTACAGATCAGAATTCGGTATATAACATGATTGGCAGAAAAAAAAAAACAATTCAGATAACTACAGTGTTTTTTTTTTTACATCGACAGTTCTGTGTGTGGTTGGTTAATTAATTAAAAATATAAGTAAAGGAAGGAAAATATGTGAGTATATTTCTATGAATCATTTACTATATCACATCATATATAGATCTATCTATATATGATATATATTATTTTGTATATTGGGCCATAGACAATAGGCAATAGAGAATATATCATATAGTGAAATATTTTGTGAAATATATTTCTCTGCTTTCTGTCATTGTGCATGTATGCACACATGCACACACATACACACACAATACACACACTGTGAAGTCAGTCCTATATCTTATATAGTTTATTACCCAAAGTCCACTGAAGTGTCTTGAAGTGGTTTGCCACTCACTTAACAGTGGAGTGTGCTCTGGAAGGACCCTATAGTCTCAAAGTATGAAATAGACTTTTAATTATGTTTCCAATAACAGAATGTGGACTCAGGATCCAAGGAACAGAAGAATACAAAATACTGTTCATATGTCCACAGGTTGTAGGTTTAGGGGCTGATGTGTAGAGGACAAATTGAATGTAGCTAGAAGTCAGGGGTGACCTCAATGCTGTTTGCTTAGTAATGTGTAGTTGCATGAGTGATGATGGAAAGATGTGAAGGACATTGAGTGTGTACAGAAAACCTCCTTGTCCCCAACCACAGACCAAAGCACCTACAATAAAAGCGTGCATGGTCTCAACAACATGGGCAAGATGCTGACTGTTGGAAAGGACAACTGAATGTGTCGTTTGGTTCTGAATTTCTTCATAAAGTTGGCACCAAGAGCATGAAACATTATAACATACATGCCAACAATATAAGAGCAAGTGTCTCTCCTATTTATTTATTTATTATTATTTTTGATAGTATTTGAGAGGGTGTACTCATGGATCTGAAAGTAAACAAATTGGGACTTGATTCATATTTTTATCTGATGGATCATCTTCATGGACAATGATGATCCACTGTGGATGCTGCTCTGGTCCCATTAGGTGAAGAGACAAAAGAATACCATATGTGGGGTATGGATGAAAATGTCATTGATCTAATTGATGACTCTTTTGCCAGATGTTGAGTGTAAGATCACTGTGACAGACACAAGGCTTAGAACAAAGACATGAAGTAGCTGATAGCTGGTGTTTAAATAGGCTTGAGATGAGTGCAGTCTCTAAAGGGACGCTGGGAATATTTGTTCATGTCTTCATCCCTGACTGCAGCTGAAATGCCTTTCTCTAAATGTGAGCACAACAGTAGCATAGAGGCTTCCTCGGGTTTTCTAGGTTGACTTTACACTGTTGTCTCTTCTCCCTCCTTTCTGTTTTCTTGTTTGAAAACTCTTCATTGGTTGGCACCCCAGGCTTCTGTTAGTGTTCATTGTCCATCCCCTGGATTAAGCACCTCAGTAGAATAACCTTCCCAAGTAATATCCTACTGATATATGTAAGACTTCCTCAATTTTTATTCATAGATTATGGATATTCTTTATAAAAGTGCTTATATCTTAAGTATAGTACCAGTGATGAAAAACCAATACTCATTTATCCAAGCTAGCACTTGGAAGAATAGCCTATTTTAAATTTGTGTGCAAATGCATTAACAAATAACAAATTGTTTTTTTTTAAGGCACATAAAATTAAATACCACACAAAAATTGATTTTGCTGAATTTAGGACTGTTTACATTTCTTCTCCCTGACCATCTTCTTAATTTGTTTGGTATGTTCATTTACGTATGCATGGTTCTTTTAGTAAAATGATCTGTTAAGCTAACATTAAGAACTGGAAAACATGCATGAATGATAAATGTACAACTCAGATGTTTGTGAAGTGAGCTCAGAGAATACAATATCTCTGGCTCCTGCAAGCCATGGTGCAGCTGCCCACAGTCCCATTTATCTTGAGTTCATGTCTACTTCTTTTTGAGCTTTATATGCCCTTCTTTGTTTTTCCTTTTAAAAATAAGTGAATGGTCTCATTGTTTAAAATTCCTTTAGAGGATGTTTCCTGTACATGGACAGAGATAAGGGGTGAATTTGCCACACAGCTGATGTTAGAGGAACTGGGAGGGTATTTTAAAATTATCTTGGTGTTTTCTCCTTTAAATGATTCTTCTTATGAGGATGATGCATCTTCTACAAAGAAAAGTCATACAAACCTTTCTCACAGGGACTATGTTGTTTAGGGTAAGTGCTTGGGGTGCCCTAGAATGGGCTGAGCCAGAACACACTGTATATTCCCTGGAGGCCAAGGCCGGGCCATCATTTGTGCCCCAGAGCATTAGTGTTGGGCCACCAGAGATCTCTAAGCTATCGGTAGGAAGGCCCTTCCCTCTTGCCTTAGAGTGAAACTCAGGGCTGAGCTTGTAAAAAGTACTGGAGACTTTTAAATAGAAGAGATAAATTATAAATCTCAAGGACTAAAGTATGTCACAAGTTAATTTCTGCATATCTTTATAAGAACTCAGAAATAATTCAATAACCTTTTGAGAACTGTCATATTGAGATGTAATGGATGCTTTGGCATTGGCAAAGCCTCAGTTACACAAAGTTGCCAAGTTCCCGTGTCAATCATCTTGGACATCTGAGGACCTTTCTATCAAAGCTTACTATTACTCTTGTCATCCGTTGTGGTTATTTTTTTGTTTGGTTTTTGTTTCTTTAGTTAGGGTCTCTGTATGGAACACAGGCTGTCCTCGGATTTGTGATCCTGCCTCAGGTTTCCTACTGTTGGGATTGCAAGAGTGAACTACCATGTCTCGTTTAATTTTAAATATGCCAAAGTAATATATAGTCAAAAACCAGGAAATATAAATTTTTTATTTACTTTAAGGGAAGCTGGGAGGAGCTTATAATTCCAAAAAGATAGCCTAATATGTAATAATAAAGCAAGAGTTTAGCAAGCCTAGCTAAATATTTTATATATATATATATATATATATATATATATATATATATATATAATATTTGCCCCTGTTGGGGTAATGTTAAGCATTCTAAATGTTAATTGATCCTGTTTGCTGTCTGTTACTTACATTGACTCTGATTGGTTAAATAAAATGCCAAGGCCTGAGATTGGGCAAAGAGAGAGAAAGGTGGGACTTCGTGAGATTAGAGCAGGAAGCCTGCACTTTAGACAGAGGATTCAACATTCCAGCCAGCAGCAGGAAGAAGAAAGCATTCCAGCCACGAGCAGCAGGAAGAAAGACACACACCATGGGTTAGGAAAAAAAACCTCATTCCACATGGCCAGGAACATCGGCATGGCATGGAAAATGGCAGTCCAAGGGGACGTATGTATATATGGGGTAATATTTGGGTAATAGAATTATGAGCTAGCTTAGATGGGCTAGGATTGCACAACTCAGGCCAAGGCTTGATAAAATCCACATGGTGTCTGTGTGTGCTCATTTATAATGTCTGCTTAAAGATTAATGACTGCCGAACCAATTAACAATAACCTGAATACTGGTAAATAATTTAATTATTTCTACAATTGGCCCCTAACATAATTTAACTAATTATTTTTACAGCCCCTGAGCTGAAGAGATGAGTGGTTAAGAGTGCTTGATGCTCTTCCAAAAAACCCAAGTTCTGTTCCCAGAACCCAAGTCAGGTGCTCATAAACTGCCTGTAACTCCACCTCCAAGGAATTCAGCCTACACACACATGTACACACACACACACACACACACACACAAATACAAAAAATCTTTAATAAACAAAGATTTTCTTTTTCCAGTTTTGAAATTTGTCCATGGTAATTACAGAATATTGATAATGTGCTGAAAAAAGTGAGATCACTAAGGACCAGCAAGTGCTGGCTTCCAGGTGTTGTCCTTACACATCTACACACACACACATATACAATGCACACATATCCACAAGTTTTGATAATGGCCATTGGTAAAAGTTTTCATTTTTGCTAAACTGTATCCTGCATTTTACCTCATGTTTTTACCACTTTTAAATCGTGCTCTTAGTGACGTACTATGATTCAATGTTCTATCTCAGCAGACCATAACTTCCTATGGGTAGGAACAATGGTCTCATAATCTTGATGACCACAACATGCTGAACATTTATTGAGGGTTTTTTTTTTTTTGCTGAAATCTGAATGTTATACATATTAATTAGCTCTGTTTTCCCCCGCATATCTTTTTATGGATTTCATTGTGTGCTAATAAGTGCAGTTCTCCATGATCATTTTAATTCATATAAATGTTCTTCCAAATTTTCCTAAAAATCTTTTTTTATAACAATGCTGTATGAGCATCTTTAAATATCCACATCTCAGCAATTGCCAAGCAGATCTTCTGATAACAATTCATTCTCCATCAAGGGGGCAAGTGACCCCCGATTTAAAAGTATAACCTCAGATGCCCTGTAGCTCCAGTCTCTTAACTCTGAAGCTGGACTCCCTTGAAGCAAAAGACTCTCTTATCCAGCTTCTTTCTTCCTTTGGCTCTGTTGGTCCAGATGTATAAGCTTTTGCAAATGAGTTATAGTCTGTCCTTGATTAGACTTAGAACACAATCAACCTTGTGTGATTAATGGTCAGTCTCTAAGCATTGCACATGGAGCATGATGATTTAGGAAGAGTGCTCATGTCGGGTATAGCCTGTCTATGCTTGGTATGCAAAGATATCATCCCAACTTACCTAGTCTTACTGAGCTTGTCTAGTCAATCTCAGATTGAATTACATCCTGGGATTTTCTTGCCAATACAGAGGACAGAAGACCTATGAAGACCTGTTTGAAACAATTCATATTTCCACTCATTACTCATAAAGATTATAAAGGATTGCCATTTGGGGAGGGGGGGAAACTCACACAGTGCTGGCCTCAGCATTCAGTAGCTGTTCAGAATGAATGCTGATGTCAAGTCTCCCAGAATGAACCCTGGTCTATGTAGAACTTAGGGTTATCTGAGGTTTCTGATATCCCTGCCTCTCTTTCTCTCACTATTTAAGCAACATAAGGGTTTTGCTTTGCTTTTTTCCCTTCAAAAATTTATTTAGTGTAAGCATGACTTGCATGACTTTATATCAGAGGGCTAGAACTTAAGGAAAGACCCTGAATTTTATGGAGTTTGCTACACATGGGAAGACACAGAGAATACACACATTCACACTATCATAGTGTGTGGTGTCACCGCCAACTGGGTGGTCCTCGAGTTTTGATTGCAGGAGTCCCCCCAAAGCCAATGCGTTGAAAACTTGATCTTCAGATTAGTATTGCTGAAAGGTGGTAGAATTTTAAGAGGTGAGGCCTAAGTAGATGTCAGGTCATTTGGAATGGATATTGAACTTCTCTTCTCACCGTAAAGCAAGAGCTTTGCTCTAATATATCCGTCACAATGATGTAATCCCTCACCACATACTCAAAACAACAGGGCGAATGACTCGTGAACCCAAACCTCCAAAACTGAACTTCTCTAAGAAGAAAATCATCCCTTTTCTTATTATAAGTTCCTAATCTTGGGTGATTGTGAAAGTAATGTATAGAGGAATTTTAATTCAGAACATGGTGGTTCTGGCAAGAGATCACATTCAAAGACCTTCTAGGTCTATGTGATCCAGCTTGAATACAGATATGCCTCTAATCCCAGGAGACAGATGCAAGCAGGTCTCTGAGTTCAAGGCCAGCCTAGTATAGACCAAGTTTCAGGTAAAGAAAAGCTAGGGTCCAGGCATGGTGGTACATACATTTAATCCCAGCACTTAGGAGACAGAGACATGCAGATCTCAGAGTTCTGTTCAGTCAGTTCAGTTGAGTCAGTGAATTGAGAGGCAGTGGAGTTGAATTCATGTCAGTTCAGTTCATGGGATTCAGAGACAGTTTTACCAGGAGAGTTTTACAGAGAGAGGTTGAAGAGAGAACAAGCAAGACACAGATAAAGACAGAATGGGCAAGAGAATGAGAAGGAGCCAGAAGATTAGAACACATTGCTAGAGTTAGTTTGAGGTCAAGCAGAACAATTCCATCAGAATTTGAGAGAAAAGCAGATTGAATCAGTCAGCTTGGAGAGGAGTTTGAGCCAGAACAGCTGAGCTGAATCAGCCACCTAGAGTTCAGAAAGAGCTAGGAAGGGTGAGCGTATTCAGAAGAAAGTCTTAGAGGCTGAAAACATTCTAAGCCCAGTTTAGAGCATATGGAGGCTAGAGGCTTCCAGGACTAGGCCAAGGTTAGCAGATGGAGGCAGTAGGCCTCTGAGACAACAAAAGTTACTTTTACATTAATGGAAAGCTGAACAATGGGTGGACAGAAACAGCTGCTCCTGTAGGACTAGGCTCCATGTACTCAACCATAGCAGGCAGAGTCTATCTTCTTTCTTCCTTGCTTCCCTTACTATTCCTTCTGTAGCAGGTATCTGTGGCCTGCTATCTGCTTACCAGCTAGCAGGCACTTGTCTCCTTGACCCCAAACATACAAATATGTCCCATATCCCTTTCTTTCCCAGTGACTGGGTGTGAAGACTGGGTCAGTTGCATGTGAACCTTTCCAGTCCCGCCATAAACACTCCCTACACATCCTTGGCCACTGATGAGAGTGCTTGCAAGCCATATTGTGAAGGTGGGAAAGCTATCATCAGCTTTGGTCTTCAGAGGCCCCTACTAAACAAAACTCCCTTCTCTTTCTGCACATGACCCTGACTCTATTTCTGCATGAGCAAAATGAAGCTATTGCCTCTGGATGAGCCATTTCTCATCTTTCTCTGTTCATTACAACAGCGAATAATCCTTATTTTGTGCTCCTAGGTTTAGACTTCATGGAGGGTGAGGAGGATGTATTGATGTCCAGGGGAAGTGAAGTCTCTGCCTGCTCCTTGGGTCTTCAAGGTGGAGGGAAACAGAAAACGCAGAAACAATAAACAGAAACTTTACTTCTGGGGATATGTGCTGCAGTAGGGAAAATTAGCAGAGCGAGAAAGTTGTTAAGTACCACAGAAGCCACCTGCCTTTGTGGGAAATGTAGGTCTTTAGGCTTAAATAGAAGTTGTTATGGTCTGAAAGGAGGAAAATAAGTATTGATAGACAATCGGAGAAACGTACAACAGTGTCCCACATTTACCTTCTAAACCTATTCTTGCTGTTTCCATGAAAACTCAAAATCAACAGCATCAAAAACATCTGCAGGTCATGTTACTCTGAAGAGTTGAAGGTGGTCCTTTAGGATGTGGGGCTTGGAAGTGTTCTTGAGGGCTCTTGAAGATCTCAAAGACAAGTGATGATTATGCTCAGTGGCCCCAAGAGGCTTAGTATCGATTTTTGTTCCTTTTGATGCCTTTAATAATCAAAGGAAAATAGCACTGAATAGGGGGCACTGGGGGGGAGTTCCATAAAGTTTAAATGACCCTTTGTGAGATAGGAATTTAAGTACCTCCTTTTTCCTGAAATCTTTCAATATATGGATAAAATTAGGACTTTGATTTTACGTAGAAAGTATAAAAGTTCCCTGTGTCACAGGTTAAAATCTTACTCATGGAAGATTGTGAGCAACTAGGGTGTTCTGACGATGGAGAGTCTTCTAGCAGGGACTTCTCTATCCCTCTCTCTCAATCTCCACTTTAGTGTCAACACCATTCTGTTACCACTGGGGTCTGTCTGGTCTGAGTTTGCTAGGTAGCAAAGTAACGATGGCATTTACTTGGAAGCAAAGTAACCGCAGAGAGGCAACACTGAGTGTCAAGGAACAGCAGTGCCCGGATTGGGTTTGCTCAAGAGCCCCCTGGTTGCTCAAGACTTCCCTCTGTGGGACCTGAAGGAGGAGTTGCTTGAGTGGGGCGGGATGGGGAGGGGGCTCCAATTTAATAGATAGTCTTGGCTTGTTGTGTGTGTCCTTTCCTGTGATGTATTTTTATTTTAGTCATATGCATATCCAATCCTACATAGGCACAAGATGATAAATAGGGCTGTTTCCTCAAAGTTCACATAAAGGAAACAATTTGCTTTACTACACAAACATCTAAAACTGTTCCAGGCTAGATTGATGCATCGCACCCCAGTTCCAAGATATGTTTCAGGATGTGTTTGACCACAAAGGGGAGTAACTAGAGGCTGCTAGGCAGTTGCTAGAAATTGTTAGGGGAGAGTGTTCTCCAATTTGTTTCAAGAGGTTATACATGTAACTCAATGCAGGTAGGAGTCACATGTTAATGAGCTATCCCTGAGAACTCTCCACCTCAGTTCTCCTGGTTTCCCTGAAGATTCCTGCTTGCAGTACGTTCCTTAATAAATCGGTACACAAGACTGTCTCTCACTAGACCTTCCGACAGAACAGCCACACCTAGGTAACTGGAGTTCTATATCCTACCCTCAGATACCCCAGTGAGCACTGTAAGGCACACCCCATCCCTTCTCTGTATAGATACTGATTTGGTCAGCTGTGTCTGGAAACACAGCTCATCCTGGTCAAACTTCCACTTAACATGGATCATGTGAGAACCTGAGAGCAGACAACATCAATATGAAGGCAAGGAATAGCACATCTACCATCACCCACTGACAGGCCAGCATTTACACATACCTTCTTCTCATCCACAGAGCCCTGTTCTTCAGGTTTGGTCTTACAAATGCCCAACAGCTAATCAACCATATATGGCATCACCCCCTCCCCAACTGCATGTTGCCCTAGGTAGGCTGAATATACCCAGTGAATGCAGAGGAGATTTGGGAACCTTTGAGAAGTTTCTTCTTAGTTTTAGACATGGCACCCAAAGATCTCTAGTCACAATACTCCAAAATACTTGCAACTTCGTATTCCCCACTGAAGAATAAAAAACCCACGAGGAAGAGAAAGAAGTGCAACTTTCAAATGAAGGAAAGAGAACAGTCCTCCATGATATCACCCGTTGTGAGTTACAGAATGTATTAAGGGCTTTTCTGGTGCTTTGCTAATACACCGTGACTGAGGCAATTTACAGAAGTAAGAGTTTGAGCTCGTGGTTCCAGAGGGCCAGAGTCCTTCATGACAAGGAGGCACAGCAGCAGGCAGGCATGGAGGCTAGAGTAGAAAGCTGAGCGTTCACATCCTCAACTGCAAGCATGAACCAGACAAAGCAAGCTGGAAATAGAAAAGGTTGCTTACTCTCAGTGCTGACCTCCCAGGGATGTACTTCCGCCAGCAAGGATGCACCTCTAAATCTCCCCATTCAGCATCATTAGCGGAGGACCCAGTGTTCAAATACCTGAGCCTGTAGGGGGCAGTCTCATTCAAAACACTATATTGAGCTGCATAGCACAAAAGTGGGGATGTGAGGGTGGGGAGCCCAGACTCAGATCTCAGTTCTGCCAGTCTCTGAATGTGTGACCTCACGCAAAGTGTTCCTTCAAAGTCATCGCTGCCTGGAAGGATGAAATGAGAATAAGTAAATACTTACAAAGTGTGAAGGGTATTTATAAAGCTGATATGTAGTATTTGTGTAAGCTCAGTTAACTCCCAGAGAACAGAGGTAAGAGGGAAAGGCGGGAAGGAGGTCAGCTTTCCTAGTTGCTTCCTTGGCAAACAGGATTGCTGTGATCCTGAAATGTCAACTGCTCCAGAATCTGCTTGCTGGATTGTCTCCTGTGTCCTTTTGCCACCTGTGAGAAGTTGAGGTAGTTGAGGATGCCCTAAGTCACCACTGCTCTCAGGCCTGAGACCTGGCCACCAAGATTAAGAGCTCTGATTCCTTGTATGTAATAATGAAAAACAAATACTTGATCTTTGTCCCTGTTGCCTGCGGCAAACCACCCAAAGCCTTTGGGGTTTCCCAAGTGGTAGGAGTATGTTATCCATGAGACACTTTGCCCTTCACACCAGTTATGGTAATGGTAACAGATGACTCCTGGCCACCCATACACAACTTAGAAGGTGACCAAGAAGACTAAGCATTAATTTATAGTTAAGATCTATCAGTCTCGGCCTTTACATACTCATTCCAGTACCTCTGGGAGGGTGAGAGGGGCTGGAAATTGAGGTCACTTGCCAGTGGCATCCCCTTAATCATTTATGTGAACATGGTGGACTTCCATGAGTCTCTGAGACAGCAAGGCCAGAGAGGGGGCTTTTGGGTGGGGCACATATTGATGCGCTGGAAGGCTCTGATCTGGAGAAGGTATTGGAGCGAGGACCTTCCCTCACACTTTGTCACACAGGTCTCTTCCATTTAGCTATCCCTGTGTTCATCCTTTGCAATCAAACTGTATTTGAAAATGCACTGCTTTCCTGAGCCCCCTGGAAAAAGGAAGCTGTAGGCATCACTGTTGAATAGTCCCCTGGGCAGAAGTGCAGACATTTAAGGTCCTCGTTCCAGGCAGTTGTGAAGAAATGGGGCATTGTGTGGCCATGCCCTCTTAGCATGTAGGATATACACTAAGTCTGGGTAGTTAGCATCAGAATTGCAGGAGTCTGTGCTCAATTTTGTTCTGGAGTGTGTGTGTGTGTGTGTGTGTGTGTGTGTATGTGTCTGCCTGTCTGTATGGTGTATGTATCGGTGTATGTGAGTGTGTGTGTGTGTATCTCTGTGTGTGTATCTGTATGTGTGTCTGTTTGTGTGGTGTATGTGTATCTGCGTATGTGTGTGTGTCTGCCTGTCTGTGTGGTGTATGTATCAGTGTATGTGAGTGTGTGTGTGTATCTCTGTGTGTGTATCTGTATGTGTGTCTGTCTGTGTGGTGTGTGTGTATCTGCGTGTGTGTGTGTGTGTGTGTGTGTGTGTTTGTGTGGTAATATCAGGACTGAACTGCATTAAATCACACCAGAGCAGTATTGGCCAGACTGCAGGGGAATGGTGCACTGAGATTATTGAAAAATAGCATGCCTTGGCTCAATCTCTACATGTGAGCTGTGGCATTGTATGATAGACCCTATGGAGGGAGAGGCATAAATGGGACATCTACATATAACACAGCATATTCTGGCTTCAGTTTTGTTGCTCTGTTAAAGACAATCCAAAAGTAACTTTAGAAAGTAAGTACTTTATTTTGGATGATAATTTTAGGATATAGTCTATTGCTGTAGGGAAACCTAGGCAGGAGAGTCCCACATCTAATCCCACCACATCCACAGTCAAGAACATAGAAAAAATGAATGCATATATTCTCACTTGCTTGTGTTCTTGAGCTCACCTCAGTTTCCTCACTCGTATATTCTTCAGAACTCTCTGCCTAGGGAATGGTGCCACCCACACTGTGTTGGGTCTTTCCACATCAATTAACCCAACCCAAATGTAGATAAACCCCTTGTCTCATTTAGGGTTTTATTGCTGTGAAGAGGCACCATAACCAAGTCAACACTTCCAAGGAAAACATTTAATTGAGGGGCTTGTTTACAGTTTTAGAGGGTTAGTCCATTATTGTCAAGGTGGGGAACATGGCAACAGGCAGGAAGACATGGTGCTGGTGTGGTAGCTGAGAGTTTTACACCCTGATCCACAGACCGAGGCATAGAGACACTGGGCCTGGTGTGGCCTTTGAAACCCCAGTGACTCATTTCCTCCGTGGATACAACTACTCCAAGGCCACATCTCCTAATCCTTCCAAACAATTCACCAACTGGAGATTAACATGCAAATATGTCAGTTTATAGGAGGGCATCCTCATTCAAACCACCACATTCACCCCTTGGGCCCATGGCTTTTAGACATGTCATAATGCAAAATGCATTTCGTCCAACTTCAAAAGTCCCCTTAGTCTTTCAGTTGGGGCCCTCCTTACAGTTCTCATTAATACCACTACACACTCATGGAGGATCTCTTCCCAGGTGATTCAAGGTTGTGTCAACCATTGTCACAGGTGGTTCCACAACCACCCTGTGAATTTAGTTTTGATGACTTATTCTGTGTCCAAACTTTGTTTACTATCAGCTCTCTCTCTCTCTCTCTCTCTCTCTCTCTCTCTCTCTCTCTCTCTCTCT
>CAJQZJ010000077.1:209754-240227 GCA_907164525.1 Lophiomys imhausi
CCCGGCTGTATGTCTAAGTTTTTAATAGTGAATCCTTAAGTAGGAAAAGCAAGAGAATAATTACATATTAAAACAGTTGGTAATGGAGAGCTTGCCAGTTAAACATTCATGACTAGTATGTGGGCTCTGGAAACAGCAAACATGGATATGGCTATTATTAATGGATCTTTCAACAGGGTAGAAAGAATTAAAGGATAGAAAATAAGCTGCAAGAAAGAATGTTTAAGGTAGATGAGACAATTTTATGTAGAAGGTTGGAAAGCATAGAGTGATTGAATATGTCTGAGTGTATGAAGGATTAAGACCAGACCTAGTGACTAATAGTTCCATTGTTATCTGAGCATGAAGTGTGGACAAGAATGATATGGGTAGAGGATTTGGATATGACCGTCTCCTCATGGGTTTCCTGATTTCTCCTCATCACAGCAGTTGGGATGGCCATTCTGAAGTCCATTTACTAGGTCACTCCTGTGATTTCAGTGTGTCAATGGATGTCCATCTCACTCAGAATGATCAGTGTTTGGCCATAAGGTGCTGTCTTCTCTGTAATCTGGCTGCCATTTCTTTTCCCCTGACATCACTTCTCTCCCTTGTTAATCTGTGCTGGCCATGGTGGCCTTGTGCCCCTCCTCAATAACTGAAATATTCCTGAGACCTTTACAGATATTCTGCCTTCTCTCTGAGCCAATGTCCCTCCAATGTCTGCACATTCTGCTTTTGAGGTCATTACTGATATATTTGTAGGTAGAGTAAACCTCTTCACTCCCCCAACCAAACCACTGTTTCTATGGATACAACTAGAAATAATCATATCAAGAAGAAAAATAAAGTCTCAGAAAAACAGTATTGTATCTTCTTTCATTTGTGATTCCTAGATTTTTACAGAGATATTTTTGATTATTTGTAAATATGTGACATAAAAGCAAAAGTGATATCATATAAAGGGACAAGGAACCAAGGAAGTGGTTTAAAGGAGGAGTATGCTCAATGTACAATATATGTATATGAAAAGTAATTTTAATTAAAAAGTCCCTAGGTTGTATAAGTGATAATAGAAACACAGAGTTTATACTCTGCCTTAAAAATGTCATTGTTGTGTCAAATTGTATTTGTGTTCTATTCAATTAATGTTTATGGATATTTCAGATATAGTATGTAACCCAATGCTTTTCCCGTACTCTGCTTTAGTTTGATAAATCTTCCCTAGTACAATATAACACAGTGTCTATATTCTGGACACTGGTTTGTTCTATAACATCTTCAACTAAATAGAACCTCCTTCAAAGCAAAGACATCTGTTTCCTGAAGTACCAAGTTCTCAGATTATGAATAGGGGAGAATTTATTGAATGAATGAATGTATGAGTGAATGAATGAATGATAGAATAATACCTTCAATATAGTAACTGAGAAAAACTAAAACACAAAGAAATGTAGATTATACTATTTTCACAAGAAGGGAGACCAAGCTTGTACGCTCTCCATCCTAGCATTAAATATGACTTTTTGAGGGCACAGGACAGTCTAGAAAGGACTATTGGAAAAGGGAACGGTCTTGGGGGAGGGCATGAAGCCACATTCACTAGACACCACACACCTTTGCAGCCACAAGTTACATCCTCCTCAGAGGAAACCAACTGAACAGGTTAAGGTCAGTTTTACTCTGAAGCACTCTCTTAGCAGAAACCACTGTGTGTGAGTCACTCCAGGACACTAGTATGTGTTGCCCCAATCCTGAAGAATTCCTGAGTCTTTGTTTTGTTTCCTCTGTTCTGTGTATTTTCAAGGTGTGTGTGTGTGTGTGTGTGTGTGTGTGTGTGTGTGTGTGTGAATGTGGCTTTTATTCTTTTTATTGTAAGAAAAAAAGAAAGATTGACATTTCTGGGTCATTTTATGCCTTGCCATCTGCCACTGAAGTTTTGACACGGGAAAGAGATGGGCAGCAAGTCAAGTTGGCAGTGTCTTAAATGTTATTTCCATCTGTAAACTTGAAGTGCTGTGTTGCAGCCTCATTGCACAGTGCCACATTTTACTGTTAAAGCCTTCCTTTTGTCCCGGACATTTCTCGCTTCCTGTGGTTTTTCCCCTATGGCCTTCCATTTAGGTTACTGGCACTGCATGCACATTTGGGAACAATGGACAAAGATGGTCTGGAGGTAGTCTTTGTCAACCCTGTTCTGTCCTTTGCTGAGCTCCAATCCTTTGACCTCAAACACTCAGCAGTCAGCCAGGCTGTCTGCCTGGATATCTTCCTGGGCACACCTTGGAAATAAGAGGTGCACGGTATTTGCTTCTTTGTAGTTATGCCTCAGTCTGAATGTCTGCAAATAAAAGTTCCAAAAGCCATCAGGTAAAGGAGCTCTGTGCAAAGCTCTGTGAGCTGAGTTACTCCCCTAGATCTACATGGTAAAAGAAAAGAATTGATTACAGAAAATTGTCCTGTGTCCTCCACACATGTGCTGTGACATGCATACATAGGTGCACCCCCACATACACACAAACACACCTCACAAATGCAAAAAAAAAAAAAAAGAAGAAGAAGAAGAAGCCATCAGGAACTTACACTTCAGCAAATGGGAGGTTTCTACAGTCCCTTTATGAGTCCAGAGCAAAGAGGTGAGCAAAGAGCATCCAATGGAAAGATGAGATGAGTCTTTAAACTCATGAGGAATCCCCTATTTCAGCAGTTTTCTCCTAGCTTTGTTTGCAATGAGATAGTTTCCTCCTCTGGTTTCCACCTGCCTCCTTCTAGTATCCATTCTTGGTAGTGTTGGAATTTCCATGAATACTTTTCTATTCCATTTTCTCCTGCCCTGACCAATAGTCTCTGAGAGCTTTGAGCTTTTGAAGTATCACCATAATACTCCCCAAAGCCCATTGCACAAAGCAAAAAACAGTACCCCAGGTGTGCACACACCTGCCATCCCACCACTTGAGAGGTGGAGAGAGGAGAATCATAAGTTCAAAGCCAGCCTTGGCTGTATGACAAACAAACAAACAATAAATCAGAGGTTTGGGATGTAATTCAGTTAGTAGGGTGCTTGCCTAACATGTACAGGGCCCTGAATTTGATCCCCAATACCTTATAAACTGTGTATAGTCGTGCACTTCCATAATCCCAGCACTGAGGAAGTAGATAAGGTGATCAGGGTCATCCTCAGCTGCACAGTGAGTTTGAGGCTAGCCTGGGATACATGAGACCCTATCCCAAAATATAAAGCAAGCAAATTTCATATAAGTCATGATGGGTTTCTAATTACAACTTGTAAATTCATCACTAGCCACTTGCATTGTACCCTCTTCCATGTTGCTGGTGACTTTGGCTTGTTTTGCCTTAGCTCCTGGAGGAGCACACAGGTGGTTTTCAGATTGACTTGTGGGATGCCCTGATAGTCACTGACTCACTTCCAGGGTTGGGACTAAGATCTTAGGTGACCTCTGTAACCACAGATGCCTCCAGCTTCATGATCTGCTAACACAACCCTGACTTCATGATCTGGTTTTTATCAGCTAGTGAAAAAGATGGACTACTTAAGACATTTCCCTTTTAGGCCATTGGAACCAAAGTTCACCCAGATGAACAGTGAAGGGGTACCTCAGAATTAATCAAATGTTGACTCTTCAATTCTATGATGTTAACTTCTGTGGTTCTGGAGAGAAAGTCCCATCTACTGTGAATCAGGTGATGGACAAAGTTCATAAATGCTATGAATTCTTCCTGTGTTTGTTTCCACTTAAAAGAATAAGAACAAAACACATGCACACAAGCCTTAAATGAGAAACATAAGTAGGGCGTGGTGTCTAAGAGTAGGTGCCAGTCAAACCCACTGCATCCAATGAGATCAAGAGAGGGTGAGTTGGGAGGAGCCTGGTAGTAAGATTCAGTTATCACAGGGAACTGACTTGGTTCTCATCTTAAACCTCTGCTGAACATTACCCAGGAACTTTTTTTTTTCTCTTTTAAAAGAGACGTTTCTATGCATATCCTCCACAGGCATTTGTGTTCTCCAGAGAGAACAGGTTGATCCAGACTTACTTGTTTTAATTGATAAATTTTGTTATTTGAGGATTTCATGTGCTAGTACAGTGTATTCTGATGGCTATCTCTCTGTTATGCTCTCTTATCTTTCTTCCTCCTACCTGACCCTTTCCCAGAATAATGACTTTAGTTTTGTTTTGTGACCCATTCAGCAGAACTAGTGTCATTTCTCTGACCATTGGATTGGAACCATTTTCTGGAGCCTGGTGAAGTCATGGTTTTACACAACAATATTTAAATAAAAATACATTTCTTTAGAGAAACTATGGAATTATTTTTAATAAACATTTGTAAATGATTAATTAATTAGGTGCTCTGTAGAGCAAACCTAAGATCTTAAGCATGCTAAGGAATTATATTACCATCAAGCTGTACCTCAGTCTTCTGTTTGTCTTTCTATATATCCTCTGCTGATTGGAGTGGGCTTTCTTTTTATTTTTTGATAATTTCTATGGATTCCTATGTAGAGATCTCATGCATTCCTATGGTATTTATTAAAAGCTAACTGAAGTGTTTAAGATAGTATCAAAATTTATTCTTCTGTGATTTAGTTCTCTGAGTGTTGATATTATATAGGGATATAATAGAATGTTCCATCTGGGTGTGGTGGTGCATGCCTTTAATCCCAGCACTTGGGAGGCAGAGAGAGGTGGATCTCTGTGAGTTCAGGGACAGCCTGGGCTACAGAGTGAGTTCCAGGACAACCAGAGCTATATAGTGAGACTTTGTCTCAAAAATAAAATAAAACAACTCCATCTAGATTTTTATAAATATTAGTAATTCATTATAGAAGATTTTGGACTTTTTTTCCACAATCAAATCACCAGTAAAGAATAAATTTGTTTTCTTTCCAACTCCTACATTTTTCCTCGCTTTAATACAACCAGTGATATTAGTATAAAGCTGGGTAGAAATAATGATTGTCCATATTCCTTTATAATTTCTAAATACAGACAAAAACTATTAACATTCATCATTATGTAAAATTTAGGAAGTAAAGCTAAGTAAATTTAATGATAAAAACAGAGAAAATCACCCAGAATTTCACTAGCCAAAGATAACCACTATTTAGTATTTTTCAATATTTATAATTTGAAAACTTCTAACTCTGCATTCCATTGTGTGGCCTAATTTTATAGACAAGCACATATGAAATTCTAACCTAGGATCCAATTACAAGAGAGACTGTGATGTTTGTACTCAGTTCATACAGTTTATGTTTAATGGAGGGTTCCAGTTTTGTGAGACGAAAAGGGTTCATAGATGATGGTGACAGTTACACAACACTGTGGGCATATTAATGACATTGAGTGACACTTGTCAAATGGTTATGACTGGTATGTTGTATGCATTTTACGACAGTTTTTAAAAGTGTTGGAGGCATGTGTAATGATTTGGGGTTTAGACAAAAAGCTAGTGGCTGGCTTCCAGGAGCACAGAGTAGTCAGGACCCGGGAAAATGTCAGGTTTAGAATCAGTTCCTTATTCCAAATGCAAAATGAAATGAAAGCAGGGCATCCATTTCAGAGGCCGCCCTCTAAAAGCCCTCTGGAAAATGCACCATTAGAACTCATTTTGATTTGGTGATTGTTGATAGCACAGATTTGGGGACCCAGCATCCAACTGTGAAGTTGAACAAGCAAGTTAAACCTTTGTTGGGAACACCCCATCATCTGGATGTCAGGCTGCAGGCATGGGAGGTGGCTCTGCAGCAGGAAGGAATGGCTTAGATTTACCTGCATAGAAAGGAGCAGACTGATAAAATCTTCAGCAACATGGCTGGATACAAAATTAATTAAAAAAAAATGGTTACCCTTCTTTACACAAAAGATAAATGGGCCGAGAAAGAAATCATAGAAACAACATCCTTCACAATAGCCACAAACAATATAAAATACCTGAGGGTAACTCTAACCAAGCAAGTGTATGACAAGAACTTCAAGTCCTTGAAGAAAGAAATTAAGAGGACATCAGAAGATGGAAAGATCTCCCATGCTCATGGGTAGGTAGGATCAACATAATAAAAGTGGCCATCCTACCAAAAGCAATATACAGATTCAATGTAATTCCTATCAAAATACCAACATAATTCTTTTTTTTAATAATTTATTTTTTATTTCTTCAAGTTACATCTCAATCACAATCCCCTCCCTACTCCCCCCTCCAGTCCCACCCTTCCACCCTCCTCCCCCTCAACCCCCCATCCTCTTCCCTTCTTTTTTTTTTTTTAGTTTAAGGTATTTCTTTTTCCCCCCCAACAGCTCTCCTTTTCAGTCCAAAAAATGGTTCTTTTTCTTATAACTATAAATACAATACAAAACAACAGAAATAAATAGGCCACAATTATAAGAGTTATATGGCTTAGCATACATTCCCAATGTCCAGTCCATATGTATTTGGCACCTGACTTTAACATTCTACTATCTAACCATCTTCATGAGTTTAAAGTTCTATATCTAACTCAGCTTTCATACTAACTTGCCTCACAATTTTAAAAATATCTTCTTAGATCCAGAACACCCTCTTGATTCCTAAGCAACTCAAAATTTAACTATGAGACTCTAGCTATCTATTCTTCAACCACCTCAGAGACCTGAGAGGGATAAATATATCTGATTATATAGGAAGTGAAGGGCCTGCAGCTTCCAAAACTACCCAACATAATTCTTATAGACCTTGAAAGAACAATTCTCAACTTCATATATAATAACAAAAAACCCAGAATAGCTAAATCAATCCTGTATAATAAAAAATCATCTGGAGGTATCACCATCTGAGATTTCAAGCTATACTACAGAGCAATAGTAATAAAAACAGCATGGTACTGGTATAGAAACAGACCAGTTGATCAATGGAATTGATTTGAAGAAATAAACCCACACACCTATGGTCTCTTAATTTTTGACAAAGAAGCTAAAACCATACAATTGAAAAAGAACTATCTTCAACAAATGGTGCAAGTCTAACTGGATATCGACATGTAAAAGAATCAAATTAGACCCATACTTATCACCTTGTATAAAACTTAAGTCCAAGTGGATCAAAGACCTAACATAAAACCAGACATACTAAATCTAATAGAAGAGAAAGAGAAGAAAAGTCTCAAACTCATTGGCACAGGTGACAACTTCCTGAACAGATCACCAATAGCTCAGGCTCTGCGACCAACAATCAATAAATGGACCTCATGAAACTGAAAAGCTTCTGTAAGACAAAGGACACTGTCACTAGAACAAAATGGCAACCTACAGACTGGGAAAAGATCTTTACCAACCCCAATTCCGACAGAAGGCTAATATCCAAAATTTAAAAAGAACTCAAGAAATGAAACACCAAGAAACCAAATAACCCAATCAAAAAATGGGGTACAGAGCAAAATCGAGAATTCACAAAAGAGAAATCTCTAATGGCCGAGAGACACTTGAAGAAATGTTCGACATCTTTAATCATCAGAGAAATGGAACCCAAGAAGACTCTGGGATTCCATCTCACACCTGTCAGAATGGCTAAGATCAAAAACTCAAATGACAGCACATGCTGGCAAAGTTGTAGAGAAAGGGGAACACTCCTCCAATGCTGATGGGAGTGCAGGCTTGTACCACCACTACAGAAATCAATCTGGCAATATCTTAGAAAACTTGGAATAGCTCTACCTCAAGACCCAGCCATACCCCTCCTAGGTATACATCCAAACAATTCCTCACAAATCCAAAGGACATCTCCTCAACTATGTTCATAGCAGTTTTATTTGTAATGGCTAGAAACTGGAAACAACCCAGATGTCCCTCAACTGACACTGATGAATGGATAAAAAAAGCTGTTGTGCATTTACACAGTGGAATAGTACTCAGCCATCAGAAACAAGGAAATCATGCAATTTGCTACCAAATGGATGGAACTAGAAAAGCTCATCCTGAGTGAGTTAACCCAGACCCAGATGCACATGGCTTCTATTCACTTATCACTGGATTTTAGCCATATAATACAGGATAGTTATCCTACAACCAACAGACTGAAAGGAACAGGAACATCGACTGTGTTACTTGTTAGTGGGACACCTTGCCCTAGTGGAGCTGCCATGTAGGCCCCCAGTGGAAGAAGAAGCTCTTAGCCCTCATATGACTGCTGAATTGAGGGGACTGATATGTAGGGGCACCCCACACAGGAGAAGTAGGATACGTGGGAGAAGGGGGAGAGGGTAGGAGGGTGAGAGAGCCCCGTGGGAGAGGTGGAGGGAGGGAACTGTGATGGAGATGTAAATTGAAGTAATAAATAAACAGTAAAAAAAAGGGGGGGGGAGCAGATTGTCTATGCAGATAAGCTATGCAGCCATTAGGAATAGGATTAAAGGTGGGATAAGGACAAGCACTGGATTCTTATGGAGACAGTGCTCTTGAGGAATGATAAAGTTCAGATAGTGTCATCAGGGTGAGGCCCCATGATGAGAGGAAAAGAGACATATGAGGACACATGGAGAAGGTGGTGTTCTGCAAGCCAGGAAGAGGTCCTTACCTAGGACCTGAATTGTCAGCCACCTTGGTCTTGAGCTTCTGATCCCCTAACTATCAGAAGCCCATGTCTTAGGGGCTGGAGAGATGGTGCAGTGGTTGAGAGCAGAGGACACAGGTTCAGTTCTCAATATCTGCATGTTAGTTCACGGTCACCCATAACTCCGTCTCCAGGGCATCCAGTGCCCTCTTCTGACTTTTGTGGGCACAGACACGGACATGATACACAAACATACATGCAAAACACTGATGCACATAACATAAAATAAATACATCTAAAGATTAGATTAAATGTTTAAAATTAACAAAAAATCTATTTATTGTTGCTTAGGCAACCTTCACTTTCCCTAAGATGAAGGTTTCCTCTTTACCACAATGCACTGTGCTTGGATCTAAGCAATGGGGCCGGGTGACCATGGGCAGAGTCCTCTGAAACCAAACCTTTGTCTGCATTAAATTGATTCTCTCTACTGTTCTGTCATAGCACTAGGGAGAATCACTTGATAAAGAGAAAGTACAGTCCTCCCGACTTCTTGCCTTTCTTCTTCCCCCACTGCTGCCGTTTCAAGTCATGCCATTTTGTTGTAGCAGTCCAAGCTGACAATGACATCTAGGATGTCACATGCTGAGCCTGATGTCTCTGCACGAGTCTGGGAAGCTATATGCAATCTCAGTATCATTTTTGGATTTAAGAGACATTCAGATTCCAAAGTGGCCAGAGCCACTGAGCCCATGTTTAGATACCATGGCCTAAGGTTTAGCTAGTGATTTTTCTATGGTGAAGCCAGGGACCAGAAAATATTGGCTCGGGTATCTTTGATTGGGGAAGTAGGAGATTTGTGGTGGGGAGAATAAATTGTCTAGAAAAACTACTCATAAATGAATTACAAATTTTTCTTGGAGAGAAAAATTGCATTCATGTTATAAATATTTTCACTCAAAGATTATTGCATGGCTAAATGTTATTTGGAGGAAGAATGGTGTGTGTGTGTGTTTGGGGGGGGGGGGGATGGCGATTTAATCCAGCTGTTTGCACTTGGTCTTTTAGTTTATGGTCAAATAGTCCTGCTGACTTGACTACACAGAAGTGGCAATTAATCTTGATTAGAAGAAAGAAACAATGATTTAGATGCTGTTGGAAATGTATTCGCAATAAGGAGCAAAAAATGGTAATCAGGCAAGCAGTTAAAGTATTTCATGCCGTTTTCCTGCATGGTTGCCACTCTCCAGAGCCTTGTTCATAAACACGTGAAGAGCCATGTCATTGTTGCTCTCAGCCCCTGCTGTTAAACATAGGATGCTGATTGGCTTTTCTATGGCTTAAAGTATTTCTGGAACGCTTTCCTTTTCACTCCTGAGTTAAATGCAGAAATTGTCTGCCAAGCTGAAGTCCAGTGGCTTCTGGCTGACTTTAAAGTAGGAGTAGCAAGCATCCAAGGAAATTCCATTTGGTGTGAAGGGTTACTTGAACTTTCTCAAGATCACACATTCCTTTCATTTCAACAGAAGTGATACCTTGTTTCTCATAAGATGAAGGCTTTGTTGTTGTTGTTGGAGTTCAGTGTTTTTTAAAACGCATGGTGTCAAAAGGACTGAAGGAACTATGACATGTTATGTGAAGGGACTATATGAAAAAGCCTAGCAGGACCACATCCATCTTCAGTGGAGGGTGGAGGCTTGTGTCTGAGATCAGCTGAGAATCTTTCTGTGGGAATCAGTCAAGGAGTATGGCCACTGATTCTGACAAGATAAATGGTTGTTGCCCTTTTGTGCCTGAGTTCGTCATTACTATTGCTATAATTTAGTCTTGTCTGTCCTCCAAAGCCCATGTGCATACTTTGTCTCCATCCTGTTAGGGCTACAAAAAAAAAAGGCAGGGAGCCATAAGAGAGATGGGTCATCAGTGGATCAATGGAATCCAATTGAAGACCCAGAATTGAACCCAACACACCTATGGTCACTTAATTTTTGACAAAGAAGCCAAAACCGTACAATGGAAAAAGGACAGCATCTTTAACAAATGGTGCTGGTCCAACTGGATGTCCACTTGTAAAAGAATGAAATTAGACCCATACTTACCACCTTGTACAAAACTTAAATCCAAGTGGATCAAAGACCTTAACATAAGGCCAGACACAATAAATCTATGAAAAGAGAAATTGGGGAAAACTCTGGAACTCATCGGCACAGGTGACAACTTCCTGAACAGAACACCAATAGCTCAGGTTCTAAGACTAACAATCAATAAATGGGACCTTGTGAAACTGAAAAGCTTCTGTAAGGCAAAAGACACTGTCATTTGAACAAAACGGCAGCCTACAGATTGGGAAAAAAATCTTCACCAACCCCACATTTGACAGAGGGCTAATATCTAAAATTTACAAAGAGCTCAAGAAATTAAATGCCAAGAAACCAAATAATCCAGTCAAAAAATGGGGAACAGAGCTAAACCGAGAATTCACAAAGAAGGAATCCCCAATGGCTGAGAGACACTTGAAGAAATGCTCAACATCCTTAATCATCAGAGAAATGCAACTCAAGACGACTCTGAGATTCCATCTCACACCTGTCAGAATGGCTAAGATCAAAAGCTCAAATGACAGCACATACTGGCTAGGTTGTGGAGAAAGGGGAACACTCCTCCATTGCTGGTGGGAGTGCAAGTTTGTACAACCACTGTGGAGGTCAGTCTGGCAATATCTTAGAAAACTTGGAATAGCTCTACCTCAAGACCCAGCCATACAACTTCGGGGTATACATCCAAATGATTCCTCACCAAATCACAAGGAAGTTTCCTCATCTATGTTCATAGCAGCCTAATAGTTAGAAACTGGGAACAACCCAGATGTCCCTCAACCGAGTAATGGATAAAAAAAAAAAAAAAAAACTGTGGCACATCTACACAATGGAATACTACTCAGCCATCAGAAACAACAAAATCATACAATTTCCAGCCAAATGGATGGAACTAGAGAAGCTCATCCTGAGTGAGCTAACCCAGACACAGAAGGATGCAGATGGCATCTATTCACTTATAGTAGGATTTTAGCCATATAGTACAGGATAACTATACTACAACCAATGCACCAAAAGGAACAGGAACATAGACTTTATTACCTGTTAATGAGACACTTTGCCCTAGTGGTGCTGCCTTGTAGGGCCCCAGTGTATGAGGAGGCTCTTGGCCCTCATATGACTGCTGAACTGGGGTGGGGGACTATTATGTAGCTACACTCCACTCCAAAGGAATGGGATGGAATGGATAGGGGGTAGAGGGTGGGAGGGGTGGAAAGAGGACAATAAGATGGAGATGTAACCTGAAGTAATAAATAAATATTTTTAAAAAGAGAGATGGGTCATAATATGAGGAAGATAGATCACTGGAACGTACCCCATAAGGGATATTGGGACTCTGGCTCCTCCTCTCTCTTTCTCTGTTTGTCTAGTTTCCCTATATGAAGATCTCCTCTCTACCATGATGCACTGTGCTTAGACCCAAAGCAATGAGGCCAAGTGTCCATGAACAGAAACCTCTGAAACCAAAACTTTCTCCATGCTAAGTAGGTTCTCTCTAGTGTTTTGTCATAGTAATGCAATAACCAAGACTTCTCCCCACTTCTCCTCTGCCTTCACTGCTGTCACTTCCAACCACAAAATTCATACAATGGAAGGTTTATTCTACAAGGGCAATGTTTTCTGTATAGGACCATAGTGCAACCTTATGAAGCTCTGGGCAAACAGTCTGGGGAGCTTTGTGTCATGGAAGCAGCTGACCAGGTCAAATACGATGCTGAAATGAATAAACAACCTTTGACTGAGAGCTGGGCCAATTGAGACCATGCATCACACCCCCAAATTCAAGAGATAGCATGACATTTTGCACAGATAGCAGACTCACTTGGAGAGCTGGGCTAAGGTGTTTCTGTTCAGAACGGAAGCACCCATCCCCATTTCTACCCACTACTCACTAGGAACTCTACCTACTAAACTAATTTTTGTTTGACAGTAAATATTGGAAGAGCAGTTGGGTTATTTTCTGTAACCAGAGAATACATATTTCCCCATACAGAGCAAAAACTGTGAGAGTCTGCAGTTGGTTTATGAGCCAAGGCAGTGGAAAGCAAGCTAGGAAGAGAACTTGGCTTTTGCTTGTATCTACAGCGGATTTCAGCAACGAGCATTTCCATTTACTTTAAAAGCTCACTGTATCAGAGAATCTAAAATAGCTGTTCCTCGTAGGCTTTGATGGCACCCTGCTCTTCCCTCCTGTTAGAATTCATTATGCATGCTTCAAGTGGAGACAAGGGGAAGCGAGAGACTTATCACAGAATTGTATGTTGAAGTTTCTGAGCGACGAAGTGGCTCCAATTTTAGTTCAGAAGAAAGTCACTTGGATTCAGAATAGTTTTGATCTGATTACATTTTTTCTTGTTCTTTTTTTCCCACTTTTTCAACTTTTCTTGTCATTTAGATTCTTTGAAAGTATCTTTATGTGTAAATGTGTGTGGTTCTATATGCATATGTGTGGGGGGATACCTGTGGTGTGTATGTGTGTGTGGCTGTGTATGTATGTGTGTGTGTGTGTGTGTGTGTGTGTGTGTGTGTGTGTGTGTGTGCGCATGTGCTCGCAACATGTGCATACCTGTGAAAGCCAGGAGAGGGCTACAGTTTTCTGGAGCTGGAGATACAAGTGGCTGTGGGACACCCACTGTTGGTCCTGGAATACAATTCCAGTCCTCTGCAAGAGCAGCAAGTGCCCTTAAATACTGATCCATCTCTTCAGCCCATTCTCGTGGTTTAGTCTAGAGCAATGCCATTTAACAAGAACTTCGGACACAGCCTCTTTTCCATTTTTTTAAACCTGTGTGTATATGGCTTGTGTGTGTGCACATATATGTGGGTAACACATATATGTGGGTGGAGTATAGAGGTCAACCTCAGGTATCTTGCTCTCTCTTCATCTCATCTCTTCAGACAGAGTCTCGCTGAACCTGATGCACACTGATTCATTTGGCCATCTGGTCGGCAAGACCTGGGGATCCTACTGTCTTTGCCTTCTCGGAATTGGGATTGCAGGCACACTGCTGCCCCTGGATCCTTTTGGTAGTAGTGGTGATTAGACTTTAGGGCCTCATGGTTTTACAACGTCTTACTGACTGGGGAAGCTCTCTTTATTACATCTGCTCACTGAAATGCTGAGAGGGCCAGCAAGATGGCTTGGTACAGACCTGCACCCACAGCTGCTTGTGGACAAGTCTGAACAACCTGAATTCCTTCCTCAGAGCCCACATGGTGGAAGGAAGGGAATGAACTCTCGCAAGTTGTCCTCTGACCTCCAGACACATGCTGTGGTGTTCACACAATAAATAAATGTAGAACAGTTCAAACGGATGGCAAGAGTGGGGACAAGGGCCTTCGGAAGCACCAGTCCTCACTTGGTGTGCGGTGAGAGCTGCAGCCACCTAGTCACAGGCTGCCTGCTGCTTCTTGGTTGCAGTAGGCAAGATGGAACAGTTTTCCAGTCTGCTGGAAATGATGCACAGGCTGATGTAAGGACAGTCACACCAGAAAGGAAACAACCCACTCTCCACGTGGGAAGATGGAGCTGCTGCCTCGGAAAATTTCCAGGAGTTTAAGATTCAAGAGTATCAAGATGAACAGGAAGGCCTCTATGAACCTGTCTGCCACTGTCAATCATTCTGTTTCCCCACAGTGAACTCGTTGTGAAACGGCATTTAAACGCCACAGGACGAAGTGTTAAAAGACTTCCATGGTTGCTAATACATTTGACACCTAATAGCTGGGTTAGTATACACAGAGATTATTAAATGTTTTCCACCTTTCGCAGAGAAATTTTTGTGTGTGCTCCCATGAATAAAGATCTATGTGGCAGGCATTGAACACAAACACTTACTTATAATACATAATAAGAAAGTTTACATTAAAATTATTTTTGTTGCAAGTATTGTTACTATTTATTAAAGATACAATAAAATTTGCACATCAATGATATGAATGTCCTTTCTTATTTTTATGTGAATAATTGATATTAGTAGGATATTTTATACTAAAGGACTTAGAGGATCTTTATTGTTTTTCAGAGTTGATTGGTATTTTGATTTTATTGATGGTATGAAGCAATATAGCAGAAGTATATTTAGGGCCATTTCAGAAAGGTCTGTTAGAAATTCTCTCCTAATCCCAAAGAACTGTTCATTAAGGGTTATTTTTAATGAAACTCCTGCCAGCAATTCAAATAGCAGCATTTAGAATAAAATATTTTAATCAGATACAATTCTAATTGGTTACAACATAAGTGTGGCACTCACGTGCTGAGGAACGATGGTACAAAAATACTAAAAGCCTTTGTTTTTCAGAATGAAAACATATGTAGGGTAAGATAACCACAATTCAGAGACACATCATCTTGAATCTGAGCTGAGATGTTGAGGGCAATGCTGACTGAAGTTTTGGAGCTTGTGGAGTTGGGCAGGGCAAAATTGGTATGTTGTGTGTCCAGAACTATGGCTGCAGTGATGTCACACAGAACAACAAGGACAAACGCTACCAGAATCACCTCAGGCTCTTTGTATGTTTGACTTTAGTTTTGGTCACTGTGCAGTTAAAAATCTTTTGTTGTTGCTAGGTTTGTTTTTATGGTTTTGTTTTTGTTTCTGCGACACCAGCCCTATTTGGCTACCACTCAATAGGGAATACAAGCCCATATATAAGAAACTATGGTTTACAGGCTGCGGGGAGGGGCGAATAGCTCAGTTGGTATAGAGCTTGCCACACAAGGAGACTTGAGTTCCACCCCTGGAACACACGTAGAAAAGGACAGATGTGGTAAGAGATGCTTGTTATACCATCTCTCAGTAGACATGTGCACATGTATACACACACATGCACACACTTCACAGAGGGACAGAGTGAAGGAGGAAGGAAGAGAGAGAGAGAGAGAGAGAGAGAGAGAGAGAGAGAGAAGCTGTGATTTGAATGTCAAATGTCATGGTAGTACTTCTAATCAAAATATAAAGATATGAACTCAGTTGAGGGGATTTTTTTTTATTTGGCAATAATAGAAATTCAGTCATCAGTGATAGTTAACATAGACACTGTCATCTGCACTGAGACTTTTGATCCTCCAGATGAGTGACTTAATATCAAGTGGACAATAATTGTAGTTCACCATCATGTGTTAATCGGGATATTTTTCAGCCATTCCCAAATATCAGCGATTTAGAAGATTTTGTCTGGTTTTCTGTTTGTTTTTGTCTCCACTGAGGTTCAAACCATGTGGCCTTTTGTCTGAACAGTGATGCAGGGGCCATCCACCTTGCTTTATTACCTTCATCATGTGACTCACAGGGTCCCAAAGTTCATTAACTAAAACTATGGAACCATGAAAGTACAAAAATTCCTACTGGCTGAGGTGGGAGAGCTGAAGTTGAGTTACTTTTGGTCACATCCCATTGGCTGAAACTCATGCATAGGGCCACATCCACCTACAAAGAAGGCTGGAGATGCAGCATAAATGAGTTTTCAGGGAGAGGAAACTGGTTTGGATATATTCTCTTTCCTAATAATCTAACAGCAGATTTATATAAGCTCCAAACATAATCTTTGTTGTTCCTGCTGCAGCTTTTATTGCCCTTCCCAAGTTTTAAATAGACAGTCTTGTCACATTTATACTTAATTTAAAATACAGAGAAACATTTATTTAGTGGAGTTTTTAGTTGTGTAGGCAGGAAGTGAGAGAGGAAGACAGGGAGAGAAAGAGGTGTGTGTGGGAGAGCCAGAGAGGAAGAGATGGAGGGGGTAGGGAAGGAGGGAGAGACAGTGTGAGGGAGAGACAGATGGATAGATGGAGAGATGGGCAGAGAGAGAAAGAGAGAGAGATTTTGAGATTTGTGAACTGCTGCACAAATACCCTGGCAATAAACTCCCATAACTTTTTAAATGTGCTTAGCAATTTTGGTCATTGCAGTAAAGGAATAGATTTGTGTCTGAGAGCAGGGAACCACTTCAAGGACAGTTGCCAGATATGGAGGATGGGACTTGTTGTTTCAGTAGATCTGACATTCCAGGAAGAGAGGAGTCAAAGATCATTCTCGTTTCCCCTAAGGAAGCAAAGCCATTTGAAATAAAGCCTAGGAAGAACATGACAAGAGGGACGAACTCAGTTCCATCCTTGAGCTATGAGGTGGCCAGAGGGAAGAAATATTCTGGAAACAATTGGAAGATATATCTGTAATTGAGATCCAGGGTTTGGGACATTGCCTATCAACCAGGTCTTGAAGTCATGGGATCAGCTCAGCTTGTCCAGAAAAGCATAAAAGAAGAGAATGGTGGGTGCACCAGGGGCTTCAGGCAGGCTGGTGGCTAAGAATCCTGGCTTGGCATTTAGAAGATACTGGTGAGATTATCATTAGGGCAGGGAGGGCAGAAGTTGGATTGAAGTGGGTTAAAAGTAAAATTGAAAATAGCAGGAAGAGAAATTAGTCTCTGGATAATTATAAATATATATATATATATATATATATACATATATATATTCATTTACTTACTGTGTATATGTGTGATGTGATGTGAGTATGTACCACAGCATCTGAGTGGACATGAAAAGACAACTTTGAGGATTCTCTTCTTCCACCTTGGGTCAAATCCAGGTCCCTCTGGGGGCAAGCACCTTTACCTGCTGTGCCATTTGGGCAGAAAGCAGTATCCATAAAGAAGGGGGTATAAAGATGAGTCTCACTCTCAGCCTGACCCCGAAGCAGATGCTGAGCAGAGGAAAGCTACCCTGGCCAGCAACACTACTGTCAAGGTGATGACTTCCTTTTTATCTTTCATATGTGGAGCCAAACATCCCAAGGAGTTTGTTAGCACCGTTCTCATTCAAAAGGGGAGTGTTTGAGTTAGACCTGCAAAGTGAGGATTTGTCAGACTATGACAGAAGTGGGAGAGGAAAGCAGTTGACTTCTGTGATGAATAATCTTCCTTCTGGCACCACTCCACCTATAGTCACTGAATTCTCCAGTGCTGTGTAGACCATCCCACTAGTCAGCTCAGGCAGGACAGTGAGCCAGTGAGTCCCCTTTTCATGGAGTCAATCCTCCCCTCCAAAAAAAAAAAAAATTGTGGGCATGGCAGTTCATGAGAGCAAACTTTCTGATAGGAGCATTTACGCACCATTGCCATTGATGCGAGCTGCTGGCCACAAGTGTCAACCATTCATTCTCCTTCAATAAGTGAAGAATCTGTAGGCCAAGTAGTCTAAGAGTCTCCAGAGTCACAGTAAGTCTCTAGTGTATATAAGGTAGCCCAGGTATATATAAAGGCAACCCAGAATGCATCTCACATAGTATTCTGTCCTTCCAGAAATGAGACTTTTGTTACTCTGCCATGTGTCACCTTCACATCACATGTCTCTGCTCACCTTTGAGCTCTGTTGAGATCCCATCCTATTTCTTCCCTTTCTGATGTGCTTGTATTTATTGTCTGCCATCCACAGGCATATATACATATACACACATACACATGTACTCGTATATCTACATGCAAATATATATAATGTACAAGCTGAAATCCCAGGCATTTCTAGGAAATTTACCTAGTAATAACTTGCTATACTTATTCTCTTATTATAAAAATGTTTTCAGTCATCCTTCATGTTGGAGTACATTTGTTCTTTTCTCTCCTAATGTAGGAGGATGAGCTAGAAGCATGGGCTGGAAACAACTTTGTGGTAAATGGGCGTACCAGCCAAAACCATCTTGCTATGCACTTGGCAGTTTGCTTCACAGCAGATGTTGCCCTTCTCTGGGCCTCCTTTCCTGCCCCTCCTCTTGATGGTAAATATGTAGGGAACAATATGTGTATATTTAGTGCTTTTCATTTAGCTGGAACAAGAGTAGTGCTTTGCATGAAAACTAAGTGTCTCTAGCAAAAAGGAAACAGACTGTCTCATAAAAATACTTAGGAAGCAGACTGGAGAATGAGGACCTTCTAGAGCCAGCTGGAATTAGAATCAGGCCCAAGGGTTGGATGGCAATTCCTTTTTCTTATATCATGTTGTCTTCCGTCGAATTGTATTATGCTTCTGCAAACAAGACAGGGGATGTTGTGCTTGAAGGAAACAAAATAACTCCCAGAAACATGCTGCAAAGCTCATGTATTAATCCCAAAGATGGGAAGGGAAATATCACAGACCCAAATTATCATGGCCAAACTAATTAAAGCAAGCAATTGATTAAAGCAAGCTTTTTTATTTCTGTACATAGTCTGCCTCCCCCTAAAAGTGGGGTTCAAGAGATCAACTTTGAATGTGAGGAAGGCAAAGTTTTCATAGTTCAGGAGTAGGAGGTTTCTTTTTTATTTTATTTTATTTGTTTATTTATTTATTGATTTTTAACATTTATTTATTTCTTCAAGTTACAACTCAATCATAGTCCCCATCCTCTTCCCTGTCCCAGTCTCACCCTCCTACCCTCTTTCCCCTCATTCTCCTATCTGGTTTTTTGTTTGTTTGTTTGTTTGTTTTTAATTTAAGGTGTATCTTTTCTCCCCAACAGCTTCCCTTTTTGTCCAATAAAGGCTCTTTTTCTTATAACGATAAATACAATACAAAACAATAAGAACAATTAGGCCACAATTATGTAAATTATGAGGTATAACACACATTTCCAATGTCCAATCCATACATATTTGGCAACTGACATTAATATTCTATTATCTGTCTATCTCAATGAGTTTAAAGTTCTATACCTAACTCAGTTTCCATCCTAACTTGCATTACCAACTTAAAAACATCTTCTTAGACCTAGAACATACTTTTAATTCCTAAACAATTTAAAATTTAACTCTGAGACTATAACTATCTAGTTTTCAACCACATCAGAGACCTGAGAAGGATAAATATATCTGAATAAACAGGAAGTGCAGAGCCAGCAGCTTCCAAAACTAAGAAATGACAGACAACTGGTGGCCTGGACGGTCCCCAATTTCTCTGTATAATGTTGGAGCATCTTCAGCCTTTTGGCCCAGTATCTCCTCTGACAGACATTAATTGTAAAGCAGGAATTATAAAGGACTTGTCTATCCTGTCTTGGCAGAGCTAGGCTGTTGACTTACCTGCTTCCAAGTTTTGTCCTTTTCAGACAGCATTCTGTCTACAGTTAAAGCAAGGGATTTTTCTTGCCCAGTGACAAGCTTGCCACTAATGCGGCCATCTCCAAATGGAGATTCTTTGATGCTCATCATCTACTTGGAGTAGAATGGGGGGTGTTGTCAGGAGCTGACATGTCTCAATATCAAAAATCTTAAGTTAAGAAAAAAATCTTTGAATCTCATATGCTACAGATCTCGTGAGGTTTTTGAAGACCACCCATTTATCTCTGTATATTTGGGTAAGCAAATGGTGGTTGTCTCTTAGCAACTTGATTTCTGATTAACTTAGAAAACATCTGTGATAGACTACACTAGTACCTAACAAAATGACATGTTTGAATAACTATTAGTTTGCATTTCTTAATTATCATAAACAGTTAGTGACAGTTGCTATGAAAAGGCCAAAACTTCACATTGCATTTTTAAGCATTACATAGGTACAATACCTTAAAAAGAGTTAACCTTAATTTTGTATCAATATACACAAATCAATACCTATGTAGCCAAATATAATCCTAATTTTGTTTCAATGTGAGTAGAAAGTTTCTTTTTTTTTAAAGATTTATTTATTTATTTTACATATATGAGAGTTCTATCTGCATGTACCCCTACATACCAGAAGAGGGCATCAGATTTCAGTATAGATGGTTGTGAGCCATCATGTGGTTGCTGGGAATTGAACTCCAGACCTCTGGAAGAGTAGACAGTGCTCTTAGCCGCTGAGCCATCTCTCCAGCCCCAAGTAGGAGGTTTCTCAATGGGTGATTTTGTGGGAAAAATACAGGTTACAGAAGCAGAACATAACAAGGTAGTCATAACAAGGTTGTCATAACATGGTAGTCATAACAACCTTTTGAAACAAAGGTAGGATTGCAAAGTGGTTATAACAACTTTTTGGAACAAAGACATGGCTGCCATTTCCTGGAACAAGCAGTACAGAGCAATTCATAGTTAAGGTTACAGGCAGGACTTAGCCTAATCCTTGAGAAACAGAGGTTTACCATACACAGGAATGAGCCTAGTTTGTTTTTATTGTAAGATGGCTTTCAAGCCCAAGATGGCGGCAGGCTGGTTCATCACACACTGCAGAAAACATTTGTACTACACAAGGATTCTTCATTCCATCTGATTCTTTCTTGCTTTCTTTAAAACTGGGGCGCTTTAATGCCTTCAACCTGCATTTGAATTTTACTGAAAACAACATCAAGGACAAAACTGCATATATAGGAAACTTGCATGTAACACTACATCTATGGTAACTAGGACTTGGGTCTCTGGGAAGCTTCTAGATGTTCTTAACCGACACAGTTGCATGACTGTCCATATGTCCTGATTCCCAGTCTTTTAACTTCCACATCCTATGATCAGGCTTGGCTGTGACCTGTTTGGCAAATAAAAACTCAGAGATACATCATACACTACGGGGAAGAATCATGCCCTCATGGGAAGCAATTTCTTTAACCCTGTTTCCAGAGCCCAACTTGATACCTGGAAAATTATTTACTTATTCAAAAAATTGTTAGTTGCCGGGCGTGGTGGCACACGCCTTTAATCCCAGCACTTGGGAGGCAGAGGCAGGCGGATCTCTGTGAGTTCGAGGACAGCCTGGTCTACAAAGTGAGTCCAGGACAGTGAGGGCTACACAGAGAAACTCTGTCTCAAAAAACCAAAAAAACAAAAAACAAAAAATTGTTAGCAAATGCATAGGGTTTGGTGAAACCAAAAGAAAAACGACTTTATTTTCATGTAGCTTAAAATTAAATAATGTGAGCGTCCTTTTAATACTAAAACCACTGGGAAGAAGATACAGGATATAAAATGGACATGTATCCTCACCCTCTGGAGTTCTGGGATTATAAGCATGCCCACCATATGCAGCTGGCATTCCTTTAAAATAGAGAGCATTACAATACTGTGAATATTCATGTTTCTGATTCAGCATGCTCCTCATAGCTTGAGGTACACACCATGACATCCATTTTAGCTGAAAAGTTCAGGAAGCTTTGATTGGCAGGTATGAGAAGAGATTGGGATGTTTAAATAGAAGTGTTGGAGCCCCTACCATGCATCTATTGAGTCTTTCTAATCCTGGAATTGTTGTCTCCATGTAAGAGAAAATCACAGAAGGCATAGCATTTTCCATTGCGTTACATCAGAAGAAGTGGGTGCAGAAGCAAACTTTTGAGGAGTATTACTAAAATTATTCATGGTATTAATAATTGCATTAATGGAGCCGGGCGGTGGTGGCGCACGCCTTTAATCCCAGCACTTGGGAAGCAGAGGCAGGCGGATCTTTGTGAGTTCGAGGCCAGCCTGGTCTACAAAGTGAGTCCAGGACAGCCAGAGATATTCAGAGAAACCCTGTCTCGAAAAACCAAAAAAAAAAATAATAATAATAATTGCATTAATGTATTGAGGAATCTGTCATGTATATATCACATGTACACATAAAAACTATACACATGATATAATTTGTGTATAAATATGTTCATATTTACAGAGTTGATAGCATAGGAGTAAGAAGTCAAGTCACAAAACATCTCAGTTACTCTGTAACCTAGAGGTAGAGTTTGAGGTTGTAAAACTGAAATGTCACCTCACGCAGGTCCCTTCTCAGCAGGAGAGGAAGCATGCACATGCGGCAGGGGCTGTGGAGGCTGAAAGCCTGGGTTGGTCCTGTCTCTGATGGTTTGGTTGTTATGAGAGCTTGGGAAAATACCTCAATCTTTCTTAATATCAGTTTTCTCGTGCCCATGATGGACCCAGCTCATGAAGGCTATGAGATTCTCAATGAGATCATGCACATAAACTATTCAGAATGGGAACATGCTCCTTGTAATTGCTCAACACAGGTCATCGTGATTGCAATGTCAATAGAAAGGCTGGAAAGACCTTCTGTCGAAAGAATCAAGAGTCTGGATTCAGTGAGTTTAGTGAGGAATTCTCTAGGCATCCCTAGTATAGTTTTACTTCTTGCCTGGGAATCCCTAAGCAAATGCCACTTTTAAAATAGGATTAGTTTTTATTATCAGAACATCCTGTATTGTAGCTGAAGCAGAAAAGCCTTGCATTAAACTCTGGCTGATATAATTTGTTTCTGTGAGTCATGTTATTAAAGCTTTTTGAAATGCGACAGGCAGGGATGGACTCTGAGGACTCGTGAACGTCTTTGTACTCGGGTAGTCTGAGCCCTCTATTCCCAGCTGCTTATAATCAAATTCAGGAGCACACTCAGAGTGCACCATAAACTGTATTATGGGACAGCTTGTGACAGCTTGTGACCACAAGTCACACCACTAGCCTTTGTGATAAATTTTGTGCCCTCTGCTGACCACTGAGGGAAGTTCTCTGTTTTTCTTCATGACACGAGAAACGTCTCTCTGGTGATGAGACGGTCAATACTCCACCCATCTGCCATTCCCTTTGGGCCATAGATCTTGTCTAGCTTCCTCCTATTTTGCAGAAGGCCCTTAGGAGATAGCATTAAAGCCCACCTTACCTCTAACTTAATTGGGGGATGCCACATCTCTCTTCAAAATCTTACTCAGGCCTCATTTCTAGCTCCATACCTGGAACTAAGATACTGATTCTTAGTCTAATAATGCATAGATCTCAGTGAACCTTTTTATAGTTATTACAAGTTACTATGAAGTGCTAGCATTGCCGCAAGCCTCTAAGATACAGAAAACGTCCTTTTGGGACCCTCAGACAAGACTGGGTGGCCATAGCTGCATATATACCAGAGGTGTTGCTGGGTGGAGCAGAAGAGAGGGTATGAGGTAAATATTGAAGTAGTCAATAAAACTGACAAAATAAACCAGGTGCAAGAAGAAGGGCTTCCCAGGGCTCAGCCACCATTCCTCTTAAACTACCAGAGCCCTTGACTGGTGAAGTAGCTTGTTTCCTTCTCCAAGAAATGCCTGCCTTGCTGAGCTTCCAAGATTCCCATCTCCTGGCGTTTCTGGGTTCATCTTTGATAATGACACTTTATGTTATTGACATTGAACCATTGACATAACCATAAGAGCACTGGCTGCTCTTCCAAAGGACGGGGATTCAAATCCCAGCACCCACATGGCAGTTCACAGCTGTCTGAAATTGCTGGGGGTGGTGGCGCACGCCTTTAATCCCAGCACTCAAGAGGCAGAGGCAGAGGCAGACGAATCTCTGTGAGTTCAAAGCTAGCCTGGTCTACAAAGTAAGTCCAGAACAGCCAGGATTACATAGAAAAACCCTGCCTCAACAAACAAAGAAACAAAAATTTGTTTGATTCTTTAAAATATTATGCGCATATGTGTGTGAGCACGTGCATATGAGCACAGTGTCCATAGAGGCCAGAAGAAGGAGTTGGATCCTCTGGAACTGGAGTTATGGGTAGTTGTGATCCACTGATGTGGGTGCTGGGAACTGGACTATGTTCCTCTGCAAGAAGGAACATAACCTCTTAACCTCTGAACCATCTCTCTAGCCCCAGTGAGCTTCTCCTGATGATCTCACTAACCAGTCTCTGTAAATACCATTACCTTTCAATGGTAATGTATGACCATTCATTACCATTCTTCTGCTAAATGGACATTCTTCTGCTGAAAAACTGGGTGAAGACTAGTGAACTCCCAAAGATAAACCAGATTGAGCCCTTTGCTAAGTGCTTCCTAGTCTTATGTCAAAGAAAGAACTCCCAAAAGAGAAAATGGTAATAATACTTCATTCCCACTGCTTGCTCATTCCTTGAGGATCCTCAATGTATCTGTCCAGTGGTCAGTACAGTAGACTTTACCAAACCCTTCACCTTTACTTCTAAATGGGGTTAAACTGTAGCAATTCTCATCTAATCAGTGGAAACTCTGTTCTTTTGGTTGTTAAGAAATTTTAGCTCTTTGCTTGACTCTGATCTCTGCTCTTAGACCATAGCCCCTTGTCTATATATAAATATAGAACTTTTCAAAGCATATTCAAAATTTGGTCACTTTTCACAACTTCTTTTTTTTTTTTTTTTTGGTTTTTCGAGACAGGGTTTCTCTGTGTTTCCTTGGCTGTCCTGGACTCACTTTGTAGACCAGGCTGGCCTCGAACTCACAGTGATCCGCCTGCCTCTGCCTCCCAAGTGCTGGGATTAAAGGCGTGCGCCACCACCGCCCGGCCACTTTTCACAACTTCTAATGGGACATCTTACCTTAAAGGTTTTTCTGGTGATAGAGACACACTTTCCTCTTTCTTCCCTTGAATTCTTTTAAGTGGTAATTGTTAGGTTGGCCATTCTTCTGCTAAAAAACTGGGTGAAGGCTAGTGAATTCCCAAAGATAAACCAGATTGAGCCCTTTGCTAAGTGTTTCCTATTATGTCAAAGAAAGAAAGCCCCCCCCCCAAAAAAAGAAGGATGTAGAAATAAATAATTAAATTATTTACCAGTATTTAGATTATATTTAATTGGTCATCAGTGTTAATCCTTAACCTGCCATTATAAATAAACAGACACTGGGTGAATAACAAGCCTTAGCCTGGATTGTACAATCTTAGCCCATGTAAGCTAGTTTATAATTCCGCTCCCCAAATATAATATACATACATCCCCTGGGCTGTTATTCTGAACACTATGCAGATGTTCCAGGCCATGTGGCATGATGTTCTTACATCTATCTTGTTGCCTATGTTCTCCTTCCTCTACTACCTTCTTCCTCTTCCCATGAACCTCTCTGCTTCAAAAGCCCTTAAACTTTAGCCCCGCCTACCTCTCTCTCTGCCCAGTCCAGGCTGCAGCATTTATTAGCATCACTTGGTGCACTATGGCCTGGCATAGCAAGCATGCCTCTGGGAGCTGATTAATTAGCATTTAGAATACATTACAGATTACTGCATCACAAGAATTGGGAGAAAGATGAAGGTCTTAGATACACACTTAAGAGTTGAGTCTGAGCTTTGAAAGAGAGAGTCATATCCTGAAAATTTTCAAAAGATTACATTTTAGTTAAGGATGGGTAAACATGCAGGACATTCCAGGAATGGGGTGGAATTTTCCCAGAGCAGTGTTTACTTTTTCTGTCCTGTTTGGATGTGGCATGGTATCTGTTGCAGGATGGAAAGTACTCCTAGGCCATCTCTCCAGCCTCATCACCCATTTTGAAGCTGTCAGAGATGCACACCTCACCTTTAATCCCAGCAATCAAGAGTCAGGCAGATCTCTGTGAGCACTAGGCCAGCCTGCTCTACTTGGGGAGTTACAGGCCAGCCAAGGCTTTATAGTAAGACCTTGTCTCAAAACTTAATTTGTTAAAGGTGTGAGTTATCTTATATAAGTAACTCAAGAATTTCTTTGTGGAATCCATTTGTGTGATATATAACACAGGCCAGCTCTGTAAGTAAAATGACATTTTTCAAGCCATGACCCCGAAGCCAAAATGTTGCACTTTTTAGCAGTTGGTCTCTGCAGTAATTATTTCCTAAAGGGTAATTATATTTACTTTGGTGGATTTTAAAGTTCATGTTATTATGTCAAATTTGTTAAATTCTTATCCTTTCCAAATATTGATTATAGACACAGTATTTCGAGATTCAACCCTCTTATGGAAGCATCACATTTGCATATTCCCTGAAATCTAATATACTGAATTCTCTTCTTTTCCCAATGCCTTTTAGAAAGTATGCTCCCTGGATTAGTATAGCCTCTTAAATTTTTTAACACTTACTATGGACTATCCAAACATACACAAAAAATAGGAGAGTATATGAATCTATAATGCAGTTTCAAAATGTTTTGACATGAGTGTAATTTCTGTTTCTTTTTCTGTACTGTCAATCTTTTCTCTCATATTGAGAATCTCAGTTAATGACAATAGGAAGGCCATAATTAGAATATTCCTTCATGTTTCTTTTTGCTCAGTCCCCAAAATACACAGAAAATAACACACAACATTGCCACCAACAGCACAGTCACTGAACCTTTAATAGTTGCTATGTTTTTTCCTTCAGATATATGGGCATCCAAGTATATGTATATTTGATTTGATTTGGTTTTAGTTTATTTAAAAGTTTTAAGAATTACTTTTTAAAATTAATTTTGCTTTATTATTGTATAAAATAAGTCAAACCCACTAAAGTACTTTAAAAGAAAACTAATGTATACTCGTGAGCATTCCAATGCAGAATATGCTTTCCATATTTATAGTATTTTGTTTAAGCTTCATAGTTTATTATGATCATTTTTATTACTTTTGTGTCTGATGTATACTGTTTGGTAGGATGGGGTTCACAAATACATGGTTGGTAATTTTGTTTGAGTGTTGGGTTTCTCTGTCCTGTGAAGTCTACATAGCAGAATTAGTGTCCAGTGATGGATTATTTCCAGTTTTTGACTGATTGGCCAAGCCCTGTAAATGCATTCATCTTTTCATATGATATATATGTGTGTGTGTATCATATATATATCACTAACTATTACAGGTAGAATAGAGCATACTTCATGTGCCTTTTCTCCCAGTGGATTGAAAGTTTCTCATGAAATGGAAGCTTATTTTGTTTGTCCATATTTCCGTGAACTCAGAACAGAGTGTCATCAAGAAAGACAATTTGCTAAGTGGAAAAGAGAGAGAGAGAGAGAGAGAGAGAGAGAGATCATAATGACAAAAGTCTGTGAACATGATTTTGCAGAGATAATTGAATAACTGAGAATGGCAATCTTAGAAAAACTCGACATATGTGAGATGAGGAGTAAAAAAGATAGCAGAGAGAGAAGGGAGAACCAACAAACTCTGAAAGGCAGAAGAGAGGCCAGGGCAAGAATGTTACCAAGTGACAGATCACAACTTCATGCAGAGTAAAGGGTACCTTTCCTTAGAAACTGTGGGACGTGGGAGCTGGAGAGATGGCTCAGAGGTTAAGAGCACTGTCTGCTCTTCCAGGGACCCAGGTTCAATTCCCAATTCCCAGCACCCACATAGTAGCAGTTCACGACCATCTGTAACTCCAGTTTTAGGGCATCCGATACCATCCTCTGGCCTTCGTGGGTACCAGGCATACAAGTAGCACACAGACATACATTTAGACAAAATACCCATATACATAAAACAACAACTTAAAAGAAGACCTGTGAGACTCTTATCACTAGATATTTCTGAAAAAGCCCTAGTAAAAAGTCACCACACATGTATCAGAATGGCTGAGCAAACCAAAACATAAAAACATGGAATGCTGGAGAAGATGCAGAGAAATTGGTCCCTCATCCATCATGGGTAGACATGTAAAATGGAGCAACCACTCTAGAAGACACCTTCATAATTTCTCATAAAATTGGACAAGTAACTACCACACAGGTCAGCAAGCAGAAAATAGATCAGAGGCCATGTGGAAAGATGGCAAAACAAAAATAGGGACCTCTCAAAATAAATAAATAAACTGTTAGGTCAATTAACCAAAGTCCACACAGCACAGACCTCTATTAAACAGATGTGTGTTCCAGTTGGAAAGTCCCTATAGTGAACACTAATGGGAAACTGAAGTTTCCCTCATGTGTTGCTAAACTGAGATGCTTTGTGTATTTTTCTAGCCTTGATTTTCAATATTTTTGATGAAGTTTTATAAGATAAAGCCTTTTTAGCATGGAAACAGTTTTAAGCACTATACTGGCAGAGGTTTGTCCTTATTCAAAATCATGATGTAACTTGGTATGTTTTTCAAAACTAATGTCAAGGGCAGGGAGTGGACTTGGCTCAGTGGCAGAGTAGTTTCTTACGGTCAATGAAACCCTTGAGTTTCATCCAGAGCACTGAAACCAACCAGCCAGCAGACCATGCAACAAAGGGAATGCTAGAGTTTGTTTCTTCACAGGTTCTTCTAGGTTTTTATTAAAATACCTTTTTGCTTGTCTCAAGAGACCTAAGCCACAGACAAGTTGGTTCTATCCTATTTAATATCTGCCCAGTGCTGAATTGACTTGGGGATCCAAAATTTTTCATTAGGATGATATTTTTCTTGGCTACAGTTACATTAGAAAACACGGCTTAGTTTCTCAGGGTTATGATGCTGTCAGGTCTCCCAGTGGAGAGAAAGAAGCAGTCAAAAGCAGTTAACAGGCAAGCTCGTGCATTCATTTCTTCCACTGCGTCTTATGGAGTGTCTTTTGGGTAGCAAACCTTGTCCTGAGTCTTGGGCAAAGTGAACCAGGGCACATGGTGATGAATCTCTTACTGTCCGCACCTGATGTCAGCTGTCCCCAGGAAGATATGGGTAATGATAAGATGCCAGCGAGTCATAGAACATAGGTGACATACACAGGTTCATCTGTCACACTCGTCACTCATAGGACAGCTGTTGGGAAATTATCATCTGCTCCAGTTGTTGAAAAACAGGAGTTCATTTTAGTCAGAGGATGCACAACTGCACTGAAGAAACTACAAATATCTTGTTGGACCAAATGAAATTATTAAATTGCTGGCTTTTAAAGGCCACACTGGCAATTTCATATAGCACAGGCTACTGCTTTCTTGTGGCTGAAGAAGGCAGCGCTCAGATGAAATAGCAAAAGGTAAGTGGTGAGCTGGGCAGGACTAGGTATAGAAGGAGCCTCCCCGCATGCTTTGAGCCAAATGATTTGGGTCTTGGGAATTACAAAATGTTTAACAGAATCAATGGTATCCAGTTAGGTACCAATATCTCGCTTTATCAACTGGGATACCACAACAACAACAGCAAAAGGACCAAAGCACAGACATTGTCAGACGTCCTCCTGGAGTTTGGCCCAGTTGAGATAAAGGATTTGAACCCAGGGAAGCACGGAAACAAGTGCCTGAGAATATTGGATTTGTTCTGATAAAAAAAAATGCGTTCTCAGAGAGCAGACAAGGATGCTGAACCATGTGGAGCTGTTCTGAGAATCAGACAGGTGGGTGGGGATCAAGGATGGGCATAGAAACAGTAAGAGGAAATCTGATATGGTTTGAATACTTGGTTGTGAGAGTCTTGCAGGGGAAGTGGAAAGGTGAATAAAAGGAAGGATTCTATCTCAATTCCGATTTCAAAGTCAGAGGTAGAGAGTAAGTGGAGCAGTCAGGAAGGACTTGTGGCATTGTCCGAAGCATCATTTAAGGCACCCGTGCAGGTATCCTAACTTGTGCATACCTGTACAGTACTGCTTTCCTTGTACATCGATGCTCCATACTTTTCCTACTCCAAGTTATCTCAAAGTCTAATTCTTCTGCCCATAAATGCTTCCTGCTTCTCTTCATCTGCCTCTTTCTTGGAGTTCTTAAAAACTACTTCATCAGGAAATCCTTCCATGACCTCTGTCCACAGTCCTAGTTTAGATGTGCTTTTATCACTACTGTCCAGCATGTGTGTCTACGTGCTTGTGTATGTGCATGTGCATGGGTGTGCATGTGTGTAGGTGTGTGTAATGCCTGCCTCCAATGATGTCTTCTTTGCTGTTCCTCTCCCTGTTAGTCTGTAAGCTCAGTGGGAGCAGAGAGGCATTTGCATCCCTACTGCTGGCTCTGCAGGACCTGGCATAGTTCCTGTCACATATAAATTGTCACCAGAGATGGAGATGTAGTTGTGTGGTACAACACTTGCCTGGATGTGAGAAATCTTGAGTCCCATTCCACACATTGCAAACCAATAACAATTTTAATGATTATATAATAATGTGGATGGTCACAAATAGTTTGACCAACTGTTCCAATTTTGACATTTTTTCTGAGGTTGGGGACAGTAGTAGATTCTGTGTGTGTGTGTGTGTGTGTGTGTGTGTGTGTGTGTGTGTGTGTGTGT
>CAJQZJ010000077.1:240237-257417 GCA_907164525.1 Lophiomys imhausi
TGTGTGTGTGTGTGTGTGTGTGTGTGTGTGTGTGTGTGTGTGTGTGTTTACACAGAATTAGCAGAGAACTCAGAGCTCATCCTCTTAACACCCCCACTAAGTGGAACTGGAGAGGGATAAGGAAGAAAACTCCACCCAGCATTGTGTGTTCTCAAGGCTTCCTTATGGGCATATGGGTGCTCCCCCCCCCCCCCCACCGTCCCACTTAGGAATGCAGAGAATGTGTACCCAGGGACTAATGGAGAGAAACCCAACCCCCCCCCTGTCTCCTTTGGTAGAGGACTGCCCTGGGTGTTAATAGTCCCCAATGATTTTGGTATGCACTTCTATGCTTCGGTAGAAGAATCACATGCTGTGTTTCAAAAGACAAAAGGGAAGAAAGTTTTGGACCACGCAGGCCTGGTCATAGCGAGTAGCAGAGACTGAAGGTCCGTGGGACAGGGCTGAGAAACATACAGTAAATGAACTTGGACAATCTCTGGGCGATGGCCTTTGAACCTGGGAGGTCAGGTGCTAAGTCTTGCCAAAGACACTGTTCTGCTTTTCTCTAGGTAGGTGAGCAAACACCTTTTAGAAAAAAAGCCACCCCACAAGATCTCTATCTCTCAGGCTTGTGATTGAAGGATTGGTGGGTAAACTGAGGGAGTTCCAGAAGGTACTGCTGTGGAAATGACCTGAAAATGGGGACCTTAAATTGTTCTCCTGTTCTTATTCACCACTGTGTACTCTATTACTGTAGTGTGGAGCTTGTCATTCTTATTGGACTCTAAAGGCCTCCTTCACGTCTCAATCGCCGTGTGGCACGATTAGTTCATGCAGAAATTGCATTCACTCTATTCCCAGCTCCTTTTGCATCCATGGTGAGATGTGATGCCATTTTTCAATTTTAATGGAAACTTCCTCTTGAATGCTTTCGTATTATAGGGAAAAATGAGCTTGGATATTAAACAAAATGTTTTGATTTATAACGGGAATTCTCTCATATGCAGGCATAGTAAATAAAATCTATCTTTCACAGACATATTAAATCCATATTTTACAAAATAGTACCAATAGTGTGCTTGTGTGTGTATCCAGGGACAGATAAATGATAATTTAATACTATAACACTTCCAATACATAACTAAATGTTTTATAAAATAGGCAGCCATACACTTTAATTATTCCTATTTTAAATTATTTCCTTCTGTGTTATGTGGAGCTACTTTGACATCTATTATAATTTCCCTTATAACTCTATATTCTGTCTTTTTATAGTGTGCAAGAAATCCTAAGTAAAAATAGCTCTTTGGAAAACTTGATTAATGCAACAAAGGTCAATGTGGTGAAGATTTGTGCAAAAACGTGTCCTGTTTGTGATGTTCTATTTTTATTATGGGAGCAGTAAAACTATAAATAATCTTATTTATTCCATTTATTCTCTAGTTTATATAAAATTATATCCTACAGTTATCCTGTCACAAACATAACTGACCAGCCTGGTGCCTGAATTGCATTCAATTTTATCGTCTCAACATGACTAGACTTGAAACCTCCTGGACATTTTTTTAAAGCAGCCCTGATGGTTGGGAGAACAACACATAGAGAACAAAGGCTGAGGACCATGCAGGAAAACAATGTATGTGGAAAACAAATGCACTATTTCCCCTTGACCTTGGATCACAGCTCCAGTCTCACACGTTTCTTCTTTGAACAATGGTTGACACTTCTCTGCCAGAAGCTGCTCTAGGGACTGGGGATGCCAAAGTGAGCAGAAGCAGGGTCTTTGTCCTCTGAGGCTCTGCGATCAAGAAAGTGGAATACCTGAGAAAATGTTACCATTCAAATCAGTGGCAACCATGGAGGAATAAAATGGATTAAGGATAGAAAGCGTAGAGATGTTCTTCTTGAATAGATTTGTCAAAGGTGGCTTCTCAAACAAGTGAACAGAGATTGGTAGAATGACATCCAAGCATCTGAAAGAGCATGGTGCATAGAGATCCCAGAGAAGGGTTGTCTAGATGGGGTCATGTGTGTCACATTCAGATGGCTAGGGAACTCTGAGGTGAAAAACATGGTAGGACATGGGAATGAAGTGTCAATAAGGACCAGATCATGGTGGGTTCTATGGGTAATAGGATGGAATCTGTGTTTTATCTCCAGACTGATAGGAGTGGTGGAGGGGAGAATCAGAAAGATCCCCTTTCAGGTTATGTAAACCACTCTAGTTACTGGGTAGACATAGAGTGTGGGGTTCCCAATGGACACAAAAGATTGTTGAAGCTACCTGGGCAGGAGATAGGGACAGCTGTGAGTACCACAGTGGTGAGAATGGAATGAAGAGCTCCAGTTTTCACTGGAGTTTAGAAATATGACTGGTATGGATCAGTGATGAGACCAGTACAGAGAGAACATAATCAAGATTCATCCCTAAGTTTGGTTCTTATGCAATAGGGTTAGCTATCTTCACTCATTCTTTGTGTGTGTGTGTGTGTGTGTGTGTGTGTGTGTGTGTGTGTGTGTGCATTTTCTATTAACTCCAGCACTTTCTCCTGTGCTATAGTTTATCTAGGCTTATGCCTCCTCTGGTATATCTTTCTCCCAAGTGTGTGCTGAAAAGACCAATATACATGGAGTGTAACTGACCAGAAGTTCCCAGGGAACTGGAAGAGCACCCTGATGCTGAGGAAAGATCTCAAGACTTGGAATCAGAGACCTTGGCTTAAGGTCTATCTTGGATCATTCTCACTTTCAGCATCAAGTTCTTTATCTGAAAAAAATTGTGGCAATAATAGTTAACAGGGAATAACGGGAGACTTCTGTGTATGCTGTAGTCATGTGTTACTTAACAATGGGATGGATTCTGAGACATGTATCATTAGGTAATTTCATTGTGAAAATGCCATAGATTGTATATAGATTGTGCTTATGATATGGATCTGTCCCTCAGTGTGACCACTTGATGCAATTGAATGATTCATTACACATAAGATTTATGAGGAAGCTGACTGTTGAACACAGTATACTATTTTACGTCAAGAAAAATAGGTAGAAGGGATGCTTAGCATGCAGGAGGCCCTGGGTTCCATGCTAGCAAAAAAAAATAAATTAATTAATTAAATTAAATAAGATAGTAGAGTACATCCTAACACATAGTTAGATGTGCTGTATAGTAAGGAACTGTTAACTAATCACCACTTCCCAACATCATGTACTGAGTATAGTTTTATGATGCACACAATAGCAGCCTTGCATACACCAGCCTCATCACATTCAGGAGTAACATAGCTTTACAATATCGCAATTGCTATATCAATAGCTGATATGAATTTTTACTTCTATTAGATTTCTTTTTCTTTTCTTTCCTTCCTTCTTTCTTCTTTCTTTCTTTTTTTTTCTTCCCCTAAGGCAGTATTTCTCTGTGTATCCTTGGATGTCCTGGAACTCACTCTGAAGACTAGGCTGACCTCAAACTCAGAGATTTGCCTGCCTCTGCCACCCCAGGGCTGGGACTAAAGGCATGCACCACCACCACTGTCTGGCTCTTTTTTTCTTTTTGAAACAGAGTCTCAGTATGCATCGTGGCCTGGCCTTGAATTTACAATCATTCCATCTCAGCCTCCTGAGCACTAGCAATTATGGGTTTTCATCACACTGACCAGCATTTCCTTAGTTATGGAACCACCATTGTGTATGAGATACGTCATTGACTGAAATCCTGTTACATGGTGGAAAACCACAGACAAATAGATTGGTATATAATATTTGCTTGATGCTTTTAATTAAAGTCAAGTTTTAATCTCATATTGAGGTATCCATCAGGAATTTTGAATTTATTTCTTTCTATAGCTAAAGTCTTTGGGAAAGCTTGTTTTTCGACAGAAGCAGCTTCAATGGAGTATCTTCATTTTTTTTTCATACCAGAATTGCTTGGCATAGAAAAACATTATCATGAACTGGAATTTTTTTCTCCTCTTAGCCACCATTGCCTCCGTGACATAGCCCAGAGATAACAGGTTAAACTTTTCACTAAGAATCTTTCTGTTTTATGATTAAAACACATTTCTGAGACCAAGTATGGCTTTATTCTCTAGAAGCACTCCAACAACTGGACTGCTCAGAAAGCATGTATAGGTTCAGCTAATCTTATATATCCTGCATTTTCTTAATTGTTATCTTGCTTTATTTTTTTTTTTTGTTGTTCAGAATACATTTAATTTGGAATCATTCCCACGACATGTAAAAGTGAGTGCCAACATCTTTTCAAACTCAAATTGGATTTAATCATGTTTATGTTGAACGCAGGCAATTCAGTTATTTCTTTTCACATAAATCTCTTCTACTCATACTGAGCGACCTTCTAGGAGACTGACGCTTATTATAGCTTTTCTCAATCAATTAATATTTATTGAGCCTGTAGCATGTGTGGAAACCAGCACTGAGCATGGGAAGAATTCAAAAACTTGAGTGTAGAGCTTTTCTCTGGCTTGCAAGTTAATTTTACTGAGAAGTTGAGCAGCAACCTCTGCGAGAAAAAAAGAATTCCCAGAGGAACGGCAGGCCGGAAGGAGCCGAGGATGCCCCCACGTCACTTCCTGTTAACTCACTTGAGCCTAGTGTAGATTCTTCTCATCTTGCCGTTTCCTTCTGCTTGATCCCTGCTAATGGAGGGCGAGGGGGTGGGGATGATCAAGTCCCTGGGCCTCAAACACAGGAGTCTCTTGTGAACACTTCTCCAAGCCATAGCAAGGATAAAGTTCTATTTTCCCCATTTACCAGGAAGGACACTATATCTTGGAATTAAAAAGCTCAGCTAAGGTTCCCAGCTAGATAACAAACATTTAAACCTTGAAGTTGTAACTCCAAAATCTATGTACGTTCCACATAACCATGATGTCTGTGATTATAAGAGTCACTACAAAGCCCTTGATGATGGATAACCAAACACTACAGGGAAAGACACCTGCTATGCTCCAGGTAGATGGAAAGGCTTTATGGGAGAAAAGAAACACATCTCTCTCCTATCCCGTAGAGGAGATGTTCTCAATGGATTGCAGTATTTTTAAAAGAAAGAGACTGTTTGAGTAGTGAGGACTTTCTGTAGATAAACACAGCCCTTAAAAGTATTTTATCCATAGTAGTATATTTCATCCATAGTAAGCCTATAGAGTAGACGACCAGTCATTTTCCTCCTTAACCTTCATGTAACTGCCTGTATTACTGGGATGTATGTATATGCTGTAATTCTGGGTCCTTTGGCCACCCATGGTGTAATTATGTGAAGGTGCCTTTATTTAGGCACTTTCTGCTGTTCTGTGCCTTTATTTAGTCTTTCTTTGGTATCAACTTATCCTTATTTTCTGAGACTCTATAGCTGATTCCTATAATTAATAGGGAAGCTTTAATCTGGAAAATAACTCTTCAAGTGTTTTAAAGAAAAGTGCTAGCCATATAGCACAGGATAACCATCCTACAACCCACAGACACAAAGAAACAGGAACCTAGCATAACTATCCTATGAAAAAATCCCACCCAACAGGAAGTTATGGGCCTGTTGCTTGTTAGTGAGACACGTTACCTTAGCTGGGATGCCATATCAGGCCCCAGTACAAGAGGAAGCTCTTAGCCCTCATGTGACTGATAAACAGAGGGGGTTTGATATGTGGGAGCTCCCCTCATCTGAGGAGAAGGAGAGGATGGAGATGGGGAAGAAGGAGGGAGGGTGGGACCTGGAGGGGAGGAAAGAAGGGGCTGTGATTGAGATGTAACTTGAAAAAATAAATAATAAAAAAAGAAAATACAAAAAAGAAAGGTACTAGAGCTTATATAGAGAGAATTGGGTTTTTTTTTTCTTTTATGTTTTGATCTTAGCTTTGCCAGTCATTGCTGGTACAAATGGCAAATGTGAGGCACTTTCTGTCTCGTATGTCTTTTCTAAGGAAATATTTGTACATGTTTCTGCTCTGTGACAGAAACTCTGGGATGTACCAGGTGTTCCCAGAGAAGGTGATAACAGAGAAATCTTAAGGGGCCTACATAGTGAGCTCTTAGCTGCAGAAAGATTTCATGTGTTCTGAGCTATGCTTCTGCCTAAGCACAGAATCTCTGGCCTCTTGTTCCTGTTGGAATGGAGCACATGTCCTGGTGGTGCACAGGCACTGACTGGTCTTGTGGGAATTCTTGACCACAGGGTGCTAGAATCTTCTTCCATGCTGATATGTTTTAAACTTTTCTACCTCATGCTTCTTTCCCTTTTTATTATTTTCCAGTAGTTTCATAGATGATGTAATTCTATTAATTATTATTTTACTAATTTATCCTTATTTTTTCAGTAGTTTCATAGATTATGTAATTTGATTATATTTACCCATTGCCTTTTCTTGTCCCCTTTCCACTCTTACTGAACCCCTTCTTCCCAACAAGTCTTCTGTTCATTGTGTGTTCGGGGGCGGGGGGGGGGGGACTACTACTGAGCTTCAGTAGGATTGCTTGCATGGGCATGGGTGGGAAGTTATTTACTGGAACATGAGAAATTTAGCAGCAGCCACTGTGCTGAAGAAAAGTGCTTTGCTTTCCTTCTCCAGAAACCATAGCCAACAGCACCTCAAGTTAAGGGTGTGAGGGCCTATCATATCCCCTCGCACACTCATGGTAGAATGTTTGTGAGCCCAGTCTTGTACCGTTAACCATGAATCCCATGAGTTCCTGAGCACAATGCCCATGCTGTGTGTTGGAGATAGCACACCTCCCGATTTCCAGACTCCTACATGCTTTCTGCCCCCTCTTTTGTGATGTTCCCTAAGTCACACAATACTTAAAATAGGACTGTGCACTTGTCTCTTATTCTCAACTCCTTGGGTAGCTATGAGTTTCTGCAGTGAGTACCATCCACTGCAAAATGACACTTCTCTACCCAAAACATGCTTCTCCATTTCCTTTTCTTTTTTCAATGGTGACTAACACTGGGACTGTAGCTTGAGATCATGCAGAGTAATAATTTATTAATTCTAACAGATAAGTTTCTGAGACTTTTCTCTATATACAATGACAATTTGGCTTTTCCAATTTGGATACCATTTGCTTATTTCTGATTTACTTGTTTGTTTATTCTTTTGTCTGCTTGCTCCATTTAGGACTTCCAGTACTGTGTTGTAAGAAAGTTTTGAAAGTGGGCAACCTCTTCTTGTTCCACATCTTCAGGAAAAAGCTTTCAGCTTTTCTTCATTCTATAAAAAGTGAGCTGTAGCTGAGCACTTATTGCTAAGTGGACTTGATTATATGAGAAAATCAAACCTGCCATCATCATAGCTTGCTACAGGAACATTCTAAAAGAATGGAAAAAGCTGTCATTGGTAGAGCAAGGAAAGTAGGAGCTGAGAGCTGCCCCAGCCATGTGGAGGTCATGGGAAACCTGATGCCAAAGTCTCCCTGTGAAGGAGTGAATGCCAGAGACAGTGATTGCTAATATTGTGAAATAATTATTGTGAAAGCCTGAATGTGGAACCAAGAGGAGGAGTGTGGACTCAGGACATTTCTTTTGTAACTGCTCCTCCTTAGAGGCATTTCCGCTATTAACACAGCTCTTCTATTTTCTAGCTCACTAGAAATTTTACTGTATATTTTGCTTTAGTAGCTTTAAAAAGAAACAAAAACAAAAAACAAAAACTTAATTTGCCAGTTGTGGTTGCTGTGTAAACTTGGCTTAGTCTTCTTTCACTAGTTCTAAGCCCAATGTCTCTTTGTAGTCTGTGCTGCCACAAATCATCACCATCTTCTTATCACCCTGAAGTTCCAAGACTGCCCCTCCCCTATCTGCCAACATTCTAAGCATCTCCAATATTTACTACATATTGCAAATCTTGGCTGCTCCTGTACCTCCTGATTCCTGCCTCCATTACCTATGTCTTTTTTTTTTATTCATTTTTAATGTTTATTTACTACTTCAAACCATATCTCCATCACAGTGCCCCCCCTCCACCCCTCCCAGTCCCACCCTCTCATCTCATTCTTCCAGAGTGGAGTCTCCCTACATAACAATCCCCCCGCCCCATTTCAGCAGTCATATGAGGGCCAAGAGCTTCCTCATACACTGGGGGCCTAAAAGGCAGCACAACTAGGGCAAAGTGTCTCATTGACAGGAAGCAAAGTCTATGTTCCTGTTCTCCTTGGTGCATTGGTTGTAGTATAGTTATCCAGTACTATATGGCTAAAATCCGACTATTAGTGAATAGATGTCATGTGCATCTTTCTGAGTCTGGTTTAGTTCATTCAGGACGAGTTTTTCTAGTCCCATCCATTTGGCAGCAAATTGCATGAATTCCTTTTTTCTGATAGTAGCCAGTTTTGTTTGTTTTTGTTTTTTTTTAAATCCATTCATCAGTTGAGGGACATCTGGGTTGTTTCCAGTTTCTAGCTATTACAAATAAGGCTGCTGCGAACATAGATTAGGAAATATCCTTGTGGTTTGGTGAGGAATCATTTGAATGTATACCCAGAAGTGGTATGGCTGGGTTTTGAGGAAGAGCTATTCTGAGTGTTCTAAGATATAGCCAGACTGATTTCCATAGTGGTTGTACAAGTTTGTGCTCCCGACAGCAATGGAGGAATGTTCCCCTTTCTCCACAACCTCGCCAGCATGTGCTGTCATTAGAATTTTTGATCTTATCCATTCTGACAGGTGTGAGATGGAATCTCAGAGTCATCTTGAGTTGCATTTCTCTGATGATTAAGGATATTGAACATTTCTTCAAGTGTGTCTTGGCCATTAGAGTTTCCTCTTTTGTGAATTCTCAGTTTAGCTGTTTCCCATTTTTTTATTGGATTATTTGGTTTCTTGGTGTTTAATGTCTTATTCCCTAATTCTCTAACAAGCCTTCAGAAAAATGGAAAGTAACTTAAACAGTTGATGCATGCTTTATCATATTCATGCAAGAAAAAATGGGGTCTTTATTCAAACAGAAAAAATAAGCAGAAAGTAAATTTCATGTGGAGAGAGGAGACATGAACACAGATGGACTGGAGGGTACTGTGTCAAGTGAAATTTGTTAAGCACAGAATGACAGACACTATATGATCTCACTTATAAGTAGGACCTAGAAATGTTGATTTTGTAAAAGCTAAGAGAAGGGTGGTTGGCAGATATGTAGTAGGAAGGTAGATGGAGAAGGAGAAACCAGTATCAACCAACATAATACCATCTGGTAGACGGAATAAGTCCTGATGTTCTGTGGCACACTGGTGTGAATATAATTAACAACAATGTAATATATACTTCAGAATCCTTAAGGGTATTCAAATTGAGAAAATATTTACCATACTTGATAGAAATTTAAATGAGATATGATAATTACTTTGAGTTGATTACCACCTAATATATATATATATAGTGTATATATATTATAGATTATAAGGAACAAGAAATTATTTATATATTATATATTATGAAGAATAAGGCTAATAGTATTGTGTCAACTAAAATATTTCAAAAATGAACTAGCCTAAATTTCAGATTGAACAGGTTGAAAACTAATGCTGCCTATGAAGCCAAACTTTAAGAATCAATTTTGAATTGGTAAATGAAAACACCTAGCTTAGTAAAGGTTTTTATTTTGGAAATGTTTTCTTTAAACACATTTTAATCGTTCATCTAATATGGCCTGTTTCTAAGTTCTTCATTGTAAACTCAAAGTGAGCAGAGAAAGCAGGAGCAAACCATGTTCAAAGCTTCTATTTTCACATTTTCCTGAGAGAATTCCTAATGACTCCCCCAACTGGTAACTTCCTGATTTGCTCCCTGCCTCTCTGTCATCCCTTCCACCTTGGTGGGTTTCTAACCTTCTGAGATGATGTCAGGTCAGGCAGAACTAGATTTGGTCACAGGCTGCTAGGAATCTTGGAGGCACAAAGAGAAAAGGCCATCTGCTTTGTCCTGTCCCATCCAGGTTGGTTCCCCTCTGAGCCTCCTTGCTGTCATGGATCAGGCATGATTTTCTAAAGACAGTTTTTGCTCAAGGTTTCTTCTAGCCCAGGTCTGCGAGAGATAGCACAGCTGGCCGCCAGGAGTTTGGAGTCTGAAGTGTCTCTGAGTACTCACTTGAATGGCGTTGATTTTGACAGGAAGACATGTTCCTCTTACCACTCTCCAAAGTATGCCCTGAGGCAGAGCCAAGAGAATCAGCAATGACATACATCAAATTACACTTACTTTATTCACAGTAAACCTCACTTCTCACCAGGTGGATGCTCTGTTTCTTGGACAGCCATATATACAGTAGATACTGTGAAATCCTATGGAAACTTTTTGTTTGGACAAATTATTTATTTCATATTTTACTGCCTTCACTGTGTAACTCAAAGAATGCCAAAACTTTTCTTTAGTTATACCTCTGCTCCTGTGAACTAAAATCCCCCTTTAAACAGTAATTTTATCATTCTCCATCTTTCCATACTTTTTTCATTTTATTGAAAAAAAATTTTATTTTGTGAATTTCACATCACGCACCCTGTTCCCTCCCATCTCCCACCTCCCTGAAGATCCACCCTATACCCTTGCTATCTGTCCCAGCATAAAAATAGCCACTCATCAGCCGGGCGGTGGTGGCGCACGCCTTTAATCCCAGCACTTGGGAGGCAGAGGCAGGCGGATCTTTGTGAGTTCGAGGCCAGCCTGGTCTACAAAGCGAGTCCAGGACAGCCAGAGATATTCAGAGAAACCCTGTCTCGAAAAACCAAAAAAAAAAAAAAAAAATAGCCACTCATTGTGGAAGGTACAGTGTATCTCAGTATGTCCCACAATATTCCCCTTTGTCCACACATTCTGCTTGCAAATATTCATTATCATGACTCCTTGGTCTGGTACAAGGCCCCTGGTTTCCACTACTCCGTCAGTACTGGAACCTCACTGGAACTCCTCTCAGATATGCTGTAACTGTCTTGTGTCATGGATATCCTGCAGTCCTGGGTTGTGGAATGGACCTCTTCTTGTACTCCAGCAGTTCATCCATGGGGTAGATGTTGAGGTGGGCCAACTCAAAGCCCTGGTTCTGGACCTGCAACCCCCACTTGCATGGCCAGATCTACTATGGAAAGGTACAGGACCTGCTCTCCTGAGTACTGCAGCATGTGCGGGGCAGGGACAGCTCTCCTGCTCTTATGACCCCATCTGGGCCAGATCTCCTGTCAACCAATGGCGGTGAAGCAAAAGAGAGGGAAGGACATCTCTCCCTAGCCGACACCACCATCACATAGCAGACAGAGGGTAGGGCTGGCTCTCCCACATTTACTCCCTCTGGGCTGACTCACCCACAAACCCCAAATCCAGGACCAGGCAGGTTCTTCTAGTTTCTGGTTTCTTTACTGTCCTGGGAGCCCATCTGGTGCTTGCTTGGTACTGGTCTGGTAGTCATCACAAGCTACCCCATGGCACCAAAGTGGTGTTGGTATTCAGCTTGCTTTTTTTTTTCCAGGAATGTTAGGCTACTGTTCATTCAGATGTTCATAGGTCAGAACACTGAATGTAGATAAAACCTCTCTCCTCCCTGCTACCTACTGATGCACATGTGACATAGCAGTCATGCCACATCTGCAATGCCTCTAGGGGTAGGTCTTTCCATACTTTTAAGGTGTATTTAAAATTTTTAAACAATTCTCTTTGTCTCTCGTTTTCTATTTACTTTTCTATACAATGGAATTATTGAAATAGTGATCACTGCTTAAAAAAACTGTCAAATTTGGGAATGTATGCTAAGCCATATAACTCACATAATTGTGGCCTATTTATTTCTGTTATTTTGTATTGTATTTATAGTTATAAGAAAAAGAACCATTTGTTGGACTGAAAGGGAGAGCTGTTTGGGGGAAAAAGAAATACCTTGAACTAAAAAAAAAGGGAAGAGGATGGGAGATTGAGGGGGAGGAGGGTGGAAGGGTGGGACTGGAGGGGGGAGTAGGGAGGGGATTGTGATTGAGATGTAACTTGAAGAAATAAAAAATAAATTATTAAAAAAAACTGTCAGACTTCTGTCCAAAAAGGACAAAACTTGGAAGCAGATAAGTCGACAGCCTAGCTCTGCCAAGACAGGGTAGGTAAGTCCTTCATAATTCCTGCTCTACAATCAATGTCTGTCAGAGAAATGGGGCCAAATGGCTGAAGATTGATGCTGTAATGTATGGAGAGAAAATGGAAACTGTCCAGGCAGCCACTGGTATGTCATTTTTTAGTTTTGGAAGCTGCAGGCCCTGCACTTCCTATATAATCAGTTATATTTATCCCTCTCAGGTCTCTGAGGTGGTTGAAGAATAGATAGCTAGAATCTCATAGTTAAATTTTGAGTTGTTTAGGAATCAAGAGGGTGTTCTGGATCTAAGAAGATATTTTTAAAATTATGAGGCAAGTTAGTATGAAAGCTGAGTTAGATATAGAACTTTAAACTCATGGAGATGGTTAGATAGTAGAATGTTAAAGTCAGGTGCCAAATACATATGGACTGGACATTGGGAATGTATGCTAAGCCATATAACTCTTATAATTGTGGCCTATTTATTTCTGTTGTTTTGTATTGTATTTGTAGTTATAAGAAAAAGAACCATTTTTGGACTGAAAGGGAGAGCTGTTGGGGGGAAAAAGAAATACCTTAAACTAAAAAAAAAAAAAAAAAAAAAAAAAAAGAAGGGAAGGGGATGGGGGGGGTGAGGGGGAGGAGGGTGGAAGGGTGGGACTGGAGGGGGGAGTAGGGAGGGGATTGTGATTGAGATGTAACTTGAAGAAATAAAAAATAAATTATTAAAAAAAAGAAAATTAAAAAACAACTGTCAGATAAAAATCAATATATACATCAGGTGGAGCCCCTAACTTTTGAACTTCATAGAAGCTATAGCTTTAAACACAGTCATGTTTCCCCAGTCATTTTCTAAGATCTTTTGCACGAAGAACGGAGATCATCTCTCATTGTGGTGAGCAGTCTTCCTGAAGATAAGCTGGATGTACTCTCCTGGGTCTGATTGAGTACAGATTTTTTTTTTTTGAGTACATTTTTATTTTACAGTGGACTGCATACTGAAATGGAAGGATGGTATATTTTTGCTATGATAGTATCAACATTCTATTGGACATTTTTATTCTGTTATTTTCTCCTTCAGCAGCATGTACACAATCTCTGTTATTTTAAGTCTTTTAGTGATTGATGCAAACAATCCCACCAGGGTCATTTCACCATGGTATCAAATTCCAGATGCTTTATATAGTTTGCCTCATAGGATGTTGTAAATGTGCACTCTTTCTCATAAGTTAAATTTTGAATTGTTTAGGAATCAAGAGGGTGTTCTGGATCTAAGAAGATGTTTTTAAAATTGTGATGCAAGTTAGTATGAAAGCTGAGTTAGATACAGAACTTTAAACTCACATGGAGATGGTTAGATAGTAGAAGGTTAAAGTCAGGGGCCAAATGCATATGGACTGGACATTGGGAATGGATGCTAAGCCATATAACTCTCATAATTGTGGCCTATTTATTTCTGTTGTTTTGTATTGTATTTATTGTTATAAGAGAAAGAACCATTTGTTGAACTGAAAGGGGGAGCTGTTGGGAGGGAAAAGATATACCTTAAACATTAAAAAAAAAAGAGAAGAGGATGGGGGATTGAGGGGGAAGAGGGTGGGAGGATGGGACTGGAAGGGGGAGTATGGAGGAGATTGTGATTGAGATGTAACTTGAAGAAATAAAAAAAAAGTGCACTCTTTTGTTTGGCATTGTAATAAAGACTGAATCTAAGAATTGAGAACTGAAAAAAAAAATCCAAGTTGAGGACAGGAGAGTAAAGGTTTTTCTTGTATCTCTTAGTTATCTCTGCCTGACTCCAGAATAAGCATCACTTGGTAAAGGCTTTTTCCCCAGATGACCAGGAAATGAGCTTTATCATTTATCAGTACAAGTTCCCCTTAGTAGTACCTTTGCTGATCTGTATGGTTATGTCCAGCACAGGGTGTCAGAATGTCTGCGTAGTCTAGCCACAGTATAGCAGAATGTAAATGTGTCTCACAGTATGAAGAATATGTCCTCCAGTTGTGATTATATCTGGCCTCTTTGGCTCATAAAAAAGAAAGGATGGTATTTCCAGGTTTAGTAGATTGTACATAATTCCACACACTTGCCTGTTACTTGGAGCTATTAAAATGATATATATTGTATGATCCTATTGTTTATTAATCTCCCAATGAAACCTAACTCTTCCCTTTGTAGAGAGATGATTGGAATGTATGCCTATTATTCAAGCTAGTTTGGCTCTTTTTATATCATTTTATATTGGACAAGGGAACATAGGAAATCTAATCAGGCTGCCTCCTTCATGGTGTGCTTCTTCATACTACCAGAGATCTTACCCTTTCCTATAAAGCAGTGGTTCTCAACCTTTGTAATGGCTATGACCCTTTAGTACAATTCCTCATGTTGTGGTTGGTGACCCTCAACCATAAAATTTTGTTGCTACTTCATAACTATAATTTTGCTTCTGTTATCTTAATGTAAATATCTGATATCCAGGATATCTGTTATGTGACCCACAAAAGATCATGACCCCACAGGTTGAGAAACGCTGCCTTAAAGAATGCTTAAGAGGTTTTCTTTCTAGTGTAGTGAGGTTTCCATCATCCTATATGGATTCTTTTAGGAATAGTTATAGACACCATATATAACCATAGTAGTATCATAAAAGAAAATATAAACAGGGTTCTTTGTAAGAGATGCATATTTCTTATTTTGGTGGCTCAACTTAGGCAAATTATTGTAGATAACTGAAACCTTTTGAGAATAAGACATGGATTAAATTACAAATCCCCTTTTCATTAATTATCCAGAATTCAGCATGCACACCGGGGAACTTGTTTTTAATGTTTGCTAGTAATTATGTTTTCCCACTTAAAAGTAGTGGAGTCCTGTGAAGAACTGGAGCCCAAGCCAGGAGCACATGGTTTGCGTAAAAGAAGACAATGTAACTTCAAGGTGAATTTTCTGCAAAATTGGGACCAGGGACACCATCCGTTTATTGGTCTGCAATTGCAATGGTTGGAATATTGTAGAAGGGCACTGGGGTCCCTGAAAAAAATTGGAAAGATAATCTGAAATGGAAACACAAATTGTACTGATTGGAAATGGGATAGTAAAGCACACGGATTCAGTGGCTCAGGAACTAGCCATCTTTTGGATAAACTGGGGTTTGCAGTGGATTCAATAATTCTGTCAAGCATCCATCCCAGAGGCTGCACTGACTCTTGTCACCATGGATGCCAAGCTCTGGACTGTTCTGAGGTTGCCCAAAATGTTAGAGCTCAAGACAAAAGAATGAGCAGATACCATGTTTATGAGCATTAGCAGAGATGGCTTTGGTAGAAATAGGAAAACAAAACCAAGTTTATGCAGCTGCTTTCAGAGCAGTAAAGGAAAAGAAAATTAAACAAAAGGGGAAGCATAAAGTAGAAGGCCCATAAAGGAAACTACAAAACACGGAAAAGAGGAAAAGGACTCAGTTATCTAAAAAATAGAGGAAAATCTTTAAAAAGTTAAATTGATGGGGAAATTTTTGAGACTCATTCACTACTGAGTAGCAAATAAAAATTCAAGGTAGACAAAGTGGGAGCCTGAACTAAGAAATGCTGATTCCATTTTAGCAGCCATCTCTCTTGTGAAGGGGAGTGGAAAAAGGTGCTAGACCCCACATTTAGTAGACAACTGATGTTTGTTTCTCATGCAAGTCAAGCTCCACGGGGAAGCTAATTCCATCCTGAAAGCTATCACTTCAGACCCAAGAGAAATGACTCTACACCTCCAGATTGTGAAAACATAGCAGTCCTTGAAGGAATTTGAGACAGGAAGCTCACTTTTGACAAAACATATATAGCTCTTATTTTCCTGGGGATGCTTTATATTTACTTCTATGATCCTTTCAAGTGTGGTGGGGTGTGTGTGTGTGTGTGTGTGTGTGTGTGTGTGTGTGTGTGTGTGTGTCAGAAGAGAAGTGTGCTTTATATTTACTTCTACGATCCTTTCAAGTGTGTTGTATGTGTGTGTGTGTCAGAAGTGTGTGAGGGTGAGAGGTGAGTGCAGGTGCCTGCAATGGCCAGATCCCCTGAAGTAGTCTCACAATGTGGGTGCTGGGAACCCAACTCTAGGCCTCTGCAAAACCAAAAAGAGCTCTTAAAGACCAGGCTATTTCTCCAGCCCCCTTAGACTTAATTTTCAAGGTACATACTTTTATGGACTATTTTTATGTGTTCAATCAGTAAGGTTTAAGTTAAGTTCTCCATGTTAGAAAAATATTTTTATTCACTATTCAGTGTCCTGTAGTCACCCTTAAACCTATATAGTTGTGTGTGATACATGTGGGTGTATGTACGGGTCCACGCATGTGCAAGTGTATGATAAGGACAGAGGTTAACGAATGAGTCTTCCTCTATCACCTTCCTTGTTTTGAGAAAAGTCATTGAACTGACACCAAGTGTGCAAGCTACCTGCAGGTGGTTCTAAGTAAACCTAAGTTCAAGCAGATCACCTAGCTGGTCACAGTGGGAGCCTGTCACCTGTGGACTGACAAGACTTGAGAGTCTGAGCTTCCCTGCCTACTGACTCTGAGGTCCACTGCTTGGGGCTCTACCGAGCAGCAACACACAGTATTTAGCAAAATGGAATGGGTTTATTTACAGTTTGGGCTATGACTGGAGAGAAAAATTTGAGGCTTTCCTCAGCCTTGCCCATAGCAGTGTTATACATGAATCAAAAGTCAGAAAATATGCACATGTGGATTTAAATTTGAAGTAAGTCCCTGGATTCTCTCTCGCTATGACAGCTTCCTCATCTAGCAGCTCTGCTCCTGATGCCAGGACTTGGAGATATTCTCATGCTGGGCATTTCCTCAAGAAATGTTGATTCTTTACGGTCCTTGACACATATAGTCCTTCTTCTTGTCCCTTCTTCAATCTTGATTTACAGTGAGTGAAAATTCCAGAACTATGTGCTGAAATACAGTGCACAGAGCACAGTAGGGGAAATCCAGTCAAGTTAAAAGATGCCTGATTAGTACCAGGTAACCACGACTAAGAACCCTTTCTCAATAACCTCTCAGCTTCATTTTTGGAAGGACTGGAATAAATGACTCCATTGTGTGTGTGTGTGTGTGTGTGTGTGTGTGTGTGTGTGTGTGTGTGTGTGTGT
>CAJQZJ010000077.1:267417-287074 GCA_907164525.1 Lophiomys imhausi
CTCTCTCTCTCTCTCTCTCTATATATATATATATATATATATATATACATATGTATATATATATATATATACATATGTATATATATGTATATATATATATACATATATATATAGTGCTTGAGCACATAAAATTATTTGTATGAATTTTACACAATGATTGTAATATAATTAGTATGACATTGGTTTGGTCGATTTCTGTCTAAGCTTTGTCTTTTAGAAGACTTCTACAGTGGAGGAACAAATTTACAAACCAACCAACAATAATTAGTACAAACACACACACACATTAGCTTTCACTTTTGAAGTAAAGCTTAAAATATTTACAGCTTTAAACCTTTACAGATTTAGTGAAGAGTATTTATGATCAAAAGTAGACTTATCTATGAGTACATCTCATATACACAATAGCACAAACAATTACTTAGAGCAAACAGATACAGAGCAGCTTCTCAACAGCAGGATAACCCACATAATAAAATCCCTTTATCAGAATGGTACCAAATGCAAACAGCAGAAAATCCAAGCGCTCTCTTGCATTTAAGGTATTTAAGGTCTAGTCTAGATGCCATGTGTGTTATTTAAAAGGCAGTATATACTGGCTACCTTGTGTATATTAAACCGGCGTGCCCTTAATGCCACAGATTTTTTTTCATAGCATTTACTTAAAGCTTAGACACACCACAGTTTAAGCTCTCTGATGCATACACATCTAGAGTCACAGACATGCATAGGGCAACAAACATAATAACCTAAAGCAGTGTCTACTTAATGAGTTTTAAAAAGTAATCATGGGAGACTTTAAAACAGACTCCCACTTTTAACTATTTAGTTCATCAAAGCAACAAAAACCTAGTATGCAGCAGAAGACAAAAGAAATAATCTTGATAAACACAAGATATTAGTGTATGCTCTTTAAACCACTTTTTGTAAGTGTTACTAACGGCAGGTCAGTGTCTTCAGGAAGCCCTCATGCTTTAAGCAGACCCACGTTCCAGTTCTGCATGGTTGCACCAAAATCTGTACCTTGGGAGCAGCTTCAAATAACCTTGTCGTTTAACTAGCCTGGCCAGTCACACAGCAATAGCTCCATGTTTCGTCTTCCATAGACCTTTTGTGACGTACTTTAACCATCTGGTTTTGCCCTTACCAATTTACATATTGGAACAAGTTTGAGAGCGAAATCTTACTTGACTATATAAAATTCATTCTAATTCAAAAGTATTTTTCTCTTTAACCATTTTTGCCAAAATATATTTCAACACCTATAAGTTTTCATATCTTTCTTTCACTTGAAGGGTTGTTTAATCCCTTAAATTTTATTGCAAAATGTATAACTCAGCACCTGTAATTTTTGACTCCCAGAACCTGAGAAGTGTCTATCCAGAATGAAAGAGAGGCAACAATGAGAGAGCATCCCCTATTATATACGCTTAAAAATTATATTTTCTTCTTAACAGACTTTTTATATTTTAATGAAGTCTCAAGAAGCTATATTTGAAACAGAAAACATGGATACTGTGTTTTAAGGACCTAATGGTTATAAATATAAATACAAGCAAGACATGCGTGTTAACATTTCTGGAGATTTTTCTATTTTTCTCTTGCCAACAAACATAACATTTCTTAAATATCTGTTTAAGTCCTATGAGCTAAGTGAGTTTGAGATAATTTAACAGTTTCAATTTATGTAAGCACTCATTCACCTATAAACTAATTTGGTGCCATGGAAACAATATATTGTTTTGTATGTATGTAGACATTTATTATATACATACACAGCTGTACATAAAAATGAAAAATGGAATTTACAGCTCAGAGTCATTATTTAGCAATTTTTTTAATTGCTGAACTGATTGTTTCCTCCACTAGATGAAGCAACCCTTAATCTTAAATCTGTGCTTCAAGAGCATGACTCTTAGTTCAAAGACAATATAGAGACATACAACGTAACCTGCCATAGAGAGGAAGAGACCAGTGAAAGCAAAACAGCCCAAAACTGAAGCTTGTCATGTAGATTTAATAATCTTAAGAGTTATCCAGGCAGATATGGAGATATGGTGGCATACACCAATAGCCCCAGCATTTGAAGGCAGCGGCGTTAGAAGTCCAATGTCATCATTGCTACATAAAGATTTTTAATTGTGTTTATGGGTGGTTTATGCACACCTGTGTTTGCATGTGCTTAGGACTGTGCACATGAGCAGAGGCTGGATGGGAAGGTCTCCTATCCTGCTCTATCCCCTCCTACCGTATTCCCTGGAAACAGGGTCTCTCATTGAACCGAGAGCTAGACTGGCAGCCAGGAAGCCCCATGGAACTCTTCTGTGTCCAACCCTAGCCTGCACCAGAATTGCAGGCATGTACACTGCCACAGTGAACTTTTATGTGGGTGCTGGAGATCCAAATTCAGGTCTCCAAGCTTCCTCGGCACATGATCTTACCTACTCAAGCCATCTCTCCTGCTCCTACACAGTGATTTTGAAGCCGGGGTGAGTTAACAAGACATTGTCTCAAAAAAAGAAGAAGCAAAGCTGCCCAGCCACGGGAGATTCCCTTACAAATGGACACTTCTTTTGGAAGACAGCCGAAGTCTCTTTGGGGAATGACACCAAGAGCACCTATGCCCACCTGATCTGAGAAAGCTTGAGCTCCCTCTTCCCTCTTTCTCAGAGCATCGTAGGTGAGCCCTAGAATCTGAGAACTCTGTCCAGAGTGCAAGAAAGCACATAGAGGAGAGCATCTCCTGTTGTATCCAGTACCAAAAAAAAGCCCAGTGGTTGAGTGAACACAGAGAATCTAATACTGCTTTCTTTAAGTAATACTGGCTCTATCCTAACAATCTTGCAAGCATTTATAATGGTCATATTGTATATGGCCAATTAGGTATTCAACTACTTAACCAAACATAGGCCAGATATGGTGGCACATGCTTTTAATCCAAGTACTCAGGAGACAGAAGCAGGTGGATCTCTGTGAGTATGGGGCCAGCCTGGTGTACATAGTGAGTTCCAGGACAGCAAGGCTATGTAGAAAGACCCTGTCCCAAAATAAGCAACAAAAAATTTAACCAAACAGCATTGGTTATAATCAAGCATACAATATATCCATCAGCAATGAACTAATGTTACCTTAATGTTGAGTAGCAACTTTATACTAATGACAAAAATAGCCACCCTTAACATTTGTATGTGTATTCCTCGCATTCTCATATGCATGCTAAAAGCTATACAAAATTGTCTTTGCATATATACCCAGTTTCTTAAGTTTTATTCTCTTAGTTCACAAATCTACATTTTAAATTTGCATAGTGAGGAGTCATCTATAGACTTCTGAGAATTGGGAAAGTCACATTTTACAATTTACTCCTTAAATGCAAAACATCTGTCAGCTCCCTTCTTGGAAAGACTTAGTATTATATTCAGAGAAATAACAAAAGCCTACCCAACCCCAAATACTATCATTCAGACAGGCTGGGCATCTTCCAGAATTTCATCATGAACAGGAAGGTTTGTGCCGTACAAATTTAGCCAACAACTTTGATAAACAATGTGTGTCATTTTTTATAGTAACAGCAGTATTAGCTAGGCATGTGTCACACACCTATAATCTTAGCTAATGGAAGGCTACAGCTAGACAGAGAATCACTACTGAGAGTTCAAGGCTAACCTGGGCTGCGTAGCAAGACCCTGCCTCAAAAAGAAAACTTTCAATTTCATAACTCTATGTTAAAATACTCTTAGCTGTTTTAAAATGCTATTATATGTATAACATTTTACATATAAATATATATATTTGTTATGTGTACCAACCATTCTTAAAATCAAAGACTAAAGATTTAAAGCCATAGCGGTTAATCATTTTGACTATTTAATAACACAAATACCAAGTGATTTGCTTTGATGTAAGTTGTTAGAAAGTAGACAAGACACAGACAGCAGTAGGCAATGGTGATGCGTATCTGACAAGGGGTGGTCAAAGCACAGCCCTTGTTTGTCAGGTTTAAATTATCTCTTGCTCATTCTTATTGAAGCAGCAACAGGATATCCTGACTACCAGTCATGCGCGGTCATGAAAGTGACAAAACGTTTTCTGCTTTAGACCTCGGTTGTAGAGTGGAACGTGCACTGGGAGGATATAAACTTTAGAGGCATCATGGTTTAAAGCTACCAAAGGGCAATGTGTCAGAGTGCAGAGACAGTAACCCAAGACTATGGGCTTATCCTCCATTGGATGGTACAGTGACATCCCTTTGCATCATGTTGAATTCTTCTCTGATGAGAATACAAGAACAAAGAAAATCCCTGCAACACATTATACCCAATAGAAGAACATTGGAAGATAAATACCACCCTTAATTACTTAAACAACTGTTTCTTCCAAACTATTAGCTTACAGTAGATGAAATATGTTTTATCTTGAGATGTTTCTTTGTTCTTAATTACTAGATAAGACATCTCTAACAGGTAACAGACAATCATACCAACCTGTTTATATACCAATATTCTAGAAACAGGTTTAATAGATCTAAATATATAGATTTTTAAGAAGCTAACACTACTTGAAGTAAGAAGTATGGTAATATAAATTTACCATACCTATAGACAATTAAACCCAAATTCTATGTATGGTAATTTGTAAAAAGCATAGGCCATTAGGCAGATGGCTAAATCTTCAATTTTTTAAAACTTTTTTCAACATTTATTTTTTCAAGTTACATCTCAATCACAGTCCACTCCCTCCTCCATCTCCCAGTCCCACCCTTCTACCCTCTTCCCGCTCTCCCTCCTAACTACCTTTTTTTTTTTTTCTAATTTGAGGTTAAACCTTCTAATTTAACTGTGGATTCTAAGCAAATGTTAAACCAAACAGTTTTATAGAGTAACAGCTTGTTTAACTAGTCCCCTTCTTCGGTCCTAGTTTGAGACTTCAAATATCTGCAATTAGAACTGAGATAACCATTTTGAAAAAAAAAAAAAAGGCCAGCTTAAGAAGGCAGAAGAGGATATGAAGAAAAACCCCACTGTTGCAGTTGAATTGAAAGATATTTGCATACACATGTATACACATACAAAGTAAATTTTTACATTAGGCATGCCAAGAATATCAGCTTAGCCATGCCCAAACACTGATGAGTTAAAAAATGCAAAACTGAAGTAGCTGCAGTATGCAATTGTAAGACCAGCAAATAATAAGGATCTCAAATTCCATTTTCGTCTTACATTCCTTCTCTGCTGGTCATGAAGACACTGAAACTTTCAGTGTTTTGTTACCTGCCAGGTAAACAAAAGAAAAAGAATCTAAAATGACTCCAAAAAAAAAGATTCTCCCCAAATGACAGGAATTCAAACTTTCCTTCCAGACATACCCACATCTTAAATGAGTCCTAGAGAGGTAGGAAGCAAACATCGTCAAATGGCAGAAATTCAAATTAAATTTTCTATCATTAAATGATAGAAAAACAAGTTTCCCTATCAGATAAACTCAAATGGCTCAAAAGAGCACTCCCCCCAAAAAAAAACCAAAACAAAACACAAACAAGAAAACGGAAATTCAAATTTTCCTCATCGCCACTGCCAAGGCAACCAAGAGCATCAGAACAACTGCAGAAGCAACGTTTTTAATTCCTCTTAAAAGTGGCACAAATTGGAGCCAAATTTATAAAGGACAAAGTTCTGAGAAGCTCGCAGAGACAGATGACAAGAATGAGACATGTGGCAACACTTTCAACAATTTTCCAAAAAAAACAACATCATAAAACCAAGTTACTCTTCAGATGAGACCAGTCAAATAGGTCCCCCAAACCGAAAGCTTCCTTTTCAAATAAGATCCAGATGCTCTGAGTGAGAAAGGAGGGGCAATCCCAGAGCATAAGGCGTGTCTTGGTACCTGGTGGGTTAGCGCCAGATTTCTAAACTGAAGTGTTTGCCAAGGGCAGATCAAGTTCCTTCGGGCTCATTTCCTTGGCTAAAGCCAAAACTGTTACCAGAACCTGAGGTCTCACTGCTTCTGATATTGTCACAGTGGATACAGGAAATTGGTAAAAAGCAAACGAGTTTACTTACTGTTTGGGCCAGAACTTGGGAGAGAAAGTAAATTACCAGAATCATCACCTTGACGATTGTTTGAGGCAATCTTCACATCCATCCCTGGTTTCCTAGTGAAGTCTTAATTCTTTAGGGTTCCATTTATACTGTTAGACTACCAGCTTTTGACCCTCCTCTTCTACTAAGTATCATGGAATATCTCTAGTTGAGTATCAAACCACCATTTTGAGAACTACTATCTGACATTTAATGAACAAGGGACTTTAAGAGCAGCAAGAACAAAGATGCGGAGCAGAGATAGAACGCAAGCACCAACAGGAGATACAAATCTCCAAGGGACTTTGTCAGCAACTTGGATTATGTTACTGAAGATCTCACCAAGACGGATCGAAAGAACCAGTCTCCCCCCCCCCCATGAGGATGCAGAACAGGTTTAAAACAAAAAACAGACTTTACAGAGAGAGAACACCAGGACAAGACCTTGGGGGTAAAGGAAGATGCGATCTGCTTCCTTCAGGAGGAGGAGGAAGGCAGCTCTGCAATGCTAGTGACCGAGAATCTAAGGATGAAAGATACTGCTGCCATATGCAGTGACCTGTACCATACCAGCCAGGACCCAGGAGTTCCCTAGCACCATAGTGAACCTGCCAGTAAAGCTGCAGAGAGAGACCCGAAGTGCCCTGAGAACTTCCTGTTCTTCAACGATCCCTGGGACGGGTAACTGTCAATAGGATACCCCACGAGGACACCTAGGGCTACTGAGGGGAGGGCACGCTGTGCATCATGGGGTAGGCCACTTATGCTGAGGCCTCTAGGCCCAGTTGAAGGCATCCTAGCTCTTTTACACATCTTCCAAGATGTACTTCATCTTTGCTGCCTGCCTGTGTCCACACCTTACCCGCAACTTCCATGAGCACTATGGTAACTTGAGGCAGTTTCACCATGGACCCTTCCAGGCCTTTCCACAGCATGTTTCACAGAACGCTGGGTCACCACTGCCCTTCCAGCCAACAGACTGTGGTTACTGCAACCGTTGCAACGGTAGTGCCCATTTCTCCTCATTTTTGGATCAACGTTTTCCTTTACTGTTCTCTGGTTTTCCTATCTTTGTTTGACTTAAAATTTGCCCCCACCGGAGAAATAAGGACAAAATATAATACCAAATATGTATGAAAAGGCCACAGTGAAACCCCTTATTTGTACGCAAACTTAATAAAATTAACTTTTAAATGTGCTTGTAGGACCCTGTGCCCTGGAAAAAAAAAAGGAAAAAGAAAAAAAAAATCAACGAGTATGTACACATAACTTACAGGCTGCTAAGAGCCTCTCTTATTTCTTGTCCACCTTTCAGGGAATACTCAAAGCTACCATTTTTTTAGAATAGGTTTGCTGAGGTTTTAATTCACGTGGTGCCTTGGTCTGTTGGGGTTCTGTAACCATTATCAACAGAGCAGCTTATACACAACCGTAATTTATGTCTTAGTTCTGAACTCTAAGATCCCTTATCGAAGCTCTGATCCAGGGCCTCATGGGGGCTCACTTTCGACTTCATGGATGGTACCTACTCGTACCTCCAAGTGTTAAAAGCGATGCTGCATCATCTGGACCTCTTCTATGAAGGCACTAATCTCATTCATGAGGGCTTCATCCTTAAGATCTAATCATCTCCCAAAGGCCCAATGCTTAAGACCATCAAGTTTCAACGTATGAATTTGTGGAAGATGTAAGTGGCACCTAGTATAAAATTAAACCATTTATGCTCCATAAAAGCTCAATGGTTTAAAGCATATTCTCAAATGTGGCCCATTTAAAACATATTTATCCAAAAAAAACAACCCAGCAACATCAAACAGCCGCTATTTCCTTCCTTGCCCCCCCACATCTTTGGCAAAAACTTACACACCTTCTTTCCATCTGAAAATCTCCTATAAGTAGATACATATATTTATTATGTGGCTGTTTCTAACTCATTTCTTTCACTTAGCATACTTCCAAGGACTGTCTGTGTTGTAGTAGCTATCACTACTTAATCTCTTTGTAACAGTCCAGTTTATAGATATACTAATTGTTAAATTTATCCCTTTATTAGTTGATGGATACTTAAGTTGCATCTGTCCTTGGTATGCTACAAGTAAAACTGCTGTCAACATTAAAAACAAAATAATTGCCCCACCATTGCTTCCTACCTTGCCCTACAGTCCATTCTACTCCTTGTCTCATTCCTTACTTTCAAGCAGTGGAGACTAGACTAAGAGGAGGTGACTGTACTCCCAGGGGTTGTATGTTTGATAAGGTCCAACCTATATTGCCCTTATGTGCCTTTGCCTCCTTCTCTGACTGAAAGTTGGTAATACTTTAATTAATTGGGGTTTTTTTAATGGAATTTTTTGAAGTGTTCTTAGCCAAAGAAGTTTATTATAATAAGCATCTTTAGATATCCCCTAGGATCTATCCAGTTCCTTAGAGGTGGAGTTGATAATATTGAAATGCATTGTAAAACCCTTTTGTTGTTTAATGGTTGAGCACAACGCTGTTATTTTTGGTTTGCTTTTGACTAGTTTTGACTTACTTAGACGTTTAATGTCATGGGCACAAATTCCACTGACTTTTTTTCACTCAAACTTGTGTGGTTCCAAATTAGTTTTATTTGCTCAAATGTACACTAAATTCTTCAAGTTATTTTTAATTTCAAAAGATAAACATAGAAAGTAAATTTAAGTAAATGGATAGGCCAAGTAATGTTTCCACTAAATGATGAAAAGGTTCTAAACACAATTTCTTTTATTAAAGGTAGACATATGAATGTCAGATAGGTTCATTCATGTCAGCATCTAACTGCTGTGAAGCAAAAAGAGATATCTTCAGTCACAGAAAGGGACAAAAATTGAATCTAGTAATTTTATTATTAGAAATATTATGACATTAAGGCTGATGCCAAGTGACTTTTGTCACTTGGTGCAGAATAAACTGACTTCCCTTAAAAAAAAAAAACAAAATGTATTTAAGAAAAGTTGTAGAAGTTTCTATAAAAGTAGTTGATCCATTTTGGTATATCAACAACTGTCATGAGGCAAAAAGAAGTGAATAAATGTTCTTTTCTCCAAAATGATTTTATCTCCAAAACTTAAAGTACAAACACACACACACCTAAAAATAATAAATGTTAAAAATGAAGTAATTGTTGCAATTGTGGTGTAATTGGCAGCTTATGAAAGTTGGCTGCCCAATTAGAGTTAGCCACACCCACGACTAGAGTCATACATAAAAATCTAATATTTGACAGTTTTGTTGGTGTTGAGTCCCCAGGCTCAGTAGTAGGTTACCAACGGACTAAATTAAGGATGGCAAAATGTGGCAAAAACAATAGTTTGGGTGGACATTGATTTGTATACAGTTTTTTATTTTATTTTATCTTATTTTATGTTTTTCAACAGCTACCCAAATCACAAGCTGTCCAATTCTGAACAGGTCTAATTTTTGCATTATTTGGGTTCTCAACCATCTTCACAGTGATTCTTTTTTTCACCTTTCCAACTTTCATCTTTATCAACTTTTCCATAACATCAAAAATTATTCTTCCTCATCCCTGACATCATCTTGTTCATCAAATTCTTCCTTGTCACCATTTCCAAGTTATCCCCTTGTTTTTCTTCTCATTCACATGACTCACCTGAGTCAAGGGCTTCCTGGTCCTGTCCTTCATAGCCTTTCAGAGCCCTTTCCTAGGCTAGGAGCATAAGACCCTCTCCTAGTCACTCAGGTTAGTCAACTCACTTAAATGAATGCAGATTTTCCAGATAACCCAACTCGCATGCGTCATTTAATTTCCACATACGCATGTGAGACTTGGAAATTCATCTGCTGTTATCTCCCAACATCCAAAGATCTGTTGTCTCTAAGTTCAAGCAAGTCCTTTTAGCTTAAGTGGCTTGAGGGAAATACAAATTAAAATCAAGTCTAGTGAAAACCAGTGAGTTCCTGAGTTCAGCTGTTAACCCCAAATTTTTTCCATTTTCTTTACAATTGTCCAAGACATTATTAAACAGCTATTGAGTCCATTCTTAGCTCCAAGTGAGTCTTCTTTATCCCACCCACCCCCATCCTGCCTCTTCAATCTTAAATTTCTGCGAAGTGGGTAGAGGTAAAAGACACTTTTCACCTGTGCTATGAGCACAGTTGACATGGAATCTTCTGGCAGTAGGGGCCAGCAACAGAATGGGCTTTCACATCATAGTGTAATATGTGATATGCAGTTTGCAGATAAGCAGAGCCCATCCTTCCACTGCCAAGGTGCTCATGGGTGCCGAGAGAAGACAAAAAATTTTGTGGATGTTTGAGATTTCTTGATTTTTTGAATGTATCAAAAGAACAATAAAAGTGAAATAACTTGCAGTAATTTTTAAATTTAATCTTCAGATACTATATTCAACAAGGTTAAATTAATTTAAGAAGTTCTGTGTATATCCCAGTTCTAAAGCAAAAATTATAGCAGTTCAATGACAAAATAAACTCAATTACATCACACCAGTTACCTTTCTTAAATCCTGCAGTGTTTTTATTTTGCTTAAGAGTAAAATGTATATTATTTGCCACAGCATAGAAGACCATTATGATCTGCCTCTGCTTCCTCTCCAGTCTTATCTGCTGAATTCTTTGTTAGTGAATTTCCATCCAAAGTTCTTTGCACCTTTTGTTCCAATGTCCTGGAATCTCCCTTTCTGTGTTTCCTTGATTAACTACTTCAGTTCTTAGATAAAAGACCATTTCTTCAAGGCAGCTTTCTTCAACCATCTGACCCCAAGTACCCAATAAGCCCTGCTCCATCACTGTCACAATGGTATACCCTGTATACCATTCCTATGTAGCATTTTCATTAATTTCTCTACCCTTTTATTTTTTGTCTCCTCCGTTAGAATGGAAGTTCTTAGGAGTTTTAGGTATTACTGAATCTCTGGGCCTGGGATGGAGTGCTGGGATTGGTAGGCTCTGATAAATATTTGCTTCTTGGATGAATTTTTCAATCCTTGAATTTTTAGCTTTTTTGAAGCAGGGGACACATGTAACCCTTATAACATGACTACAGACTTGTAATGTGACCAGAGACAGCACAGGATAGTACTTTATCTTGCCTCCAAGTTCTGTATTCACAGATATGTGCCACCACGCCTCTCATTGGTTATCTTGGCATTTTAATGATTAGGCATTCTATGAAATGCAAAACCTCCTCTTCAAAATATATCTATGAAAAAATATTCCATTGTGTGCAGCTTCTATCCTGGGAAACTAAAGTCTACGCAAAACATATGAACTATTTTATTGTTCTTTTGCTATGTCAAGTTCGTATCTATGGACTTAGTTTCTTATTATGAAATGATAAGTAATGTCATTAAAAAGTCTTGGTTTCCATGGCTACAGCTCCGTACTGGACCTCGGTGTGGGGAGGAAGATTACTCCTTATTAAAAACCCTTCCTGTTTCTCACTCTAGCATACATACATTCCTACTGATAAAGATTACTGAGTAAAAGTATACCAATAGTATACTGATAGTTTTATTATCCATTCTAGAAACATACTTGTTGTTTCAGCATGGTTTCAATGGGGGAAAACTCTCATATTCCTGAGTGTATTCTAAAATGTTAAAATAGTATATGATGTAGCATATGCTAGTGAAGCTTCAAGAAAATATAGATGTCATCATGATGATCTTGGCCATCTTGGTCTCATAATAACTCTGATCTCATGATAATTCTGGCATAGAGAATGACATCAATTGGATTATAACTTGAATGTGTGTTTCTTGTTAATAAGGAAGTTTTGTACTTCATTAAGATTATCTTTTGATTGGTATGTGTGTTTGTGTGCATGTGTGCATACATGTGCATATGTGCATGTGTGTGTGTGTCCATGCATATGTATTTGTGTATTATAAACCATAAACAATGGTACTAAGGATTCACTGGAACTAATGGCTTAGCATATCCTTTGTTGATTTATAATATTTCTATGTTGAAATTGGTAAATGGTATTATATTGTTGCTAATCATGTCTTTATATGTTTTATGAGACTTTGGGCATTGTTAATTCTGGGGAGATGATCCCTTCCAGGGCAGCTAATTCCTAGATGTATAAAATAATTTGCTTGCAGATATGCAAACTTACTATCTCGGGCCCAGACGGTTTCCTTTATCTGAATCTCTCACCCCAAGGCAGTATGTCTCCTGCCCTAATTCAATCATGGTTTAGGCACCAGATAGCTAGAGACTACCTCTATATTCCAGAATCTTCCAACATTATTCAGACTACCCAGAGGTGAACTTGCTAAAGTTTGCCTATTCTGCCTTTTTTATTCCTTCCCACATAAAGGCCCTGTCTTCTGTTTTCCCTTCACTCTCATGTCTGCAAACACTAGTGTTCCTATGTGGCCTCATACAAGATGGAGTGCCCTTTCCTTTTGGGTATTGTTCATATTAAACTCTTCTTTTACACTATAATCTCTGCATTTGTTGGTTTATAATACCTGAGAAAACAAATCACACAGTTTAAGACAGTATACAACACAGGAAAAATATTTTCAATCCATCTTCAAATCTCCAAGGTTCATTGTTCTGACACATTTGATAGCAAGCCAAATTAATTACATATCTACCTTCCCCTCCATTTCTCTCATTCTTTTTTAGTAGTTTTCCTTTTTGTGAAAATTCATATAGCGCACTGAGCTGTGTATGGAAGTAGGGCTTAATTATACTGTAATCTCAAGGAACCTTATTCTCTAGTTTACACATACCCTGATTGCAATATTCAAGGTAAGCATTTGCATACAAGCAAGGTTTTGACTCATAAAACGAGGTCAAACCATATAATTTTTTTCTGGAAATAAAGCATAACTGTGGAGATACAAAAGGTATTCATTCCTCCAACACCTACCATAGGCCCTGGAGATTGCATTGAGTATAATGATGGGAAGTATATTAACACAAACATTTGTATTAAAGCATGTTATGAACTATCAGGTAGCAGGAGAGATAGAAACTTCGTTAACAGATTTCTCAGTAAGTGGATCTCAAGGTGTTTTAAACATAGAGATAGTAAAATCTGAAAATGAATTAATAGACTTTATGGTGATTTTTTTAAAGTAATGAAAGCAGGGCGAGGGCAAAAAACAGCACAAGGGCCATATCCATGTTTGAACGCTTCCATAAGCAATTTATAACTGGTATGGAGGTGGTGAGTTAGAGCCAGTGGGGAGGGACAGGTCTCCAAGGCAGAAATCCAGGATGGGTACCCTGAGGTGATCTGAGGATATGTGTTTGACTGTGGTTCTTTAATATGCTGTGCTGTGTTTGCCTTCAAGTACAAACCCTCACTGCAACATATCTTTAGGTTCACAATTCATTGCTGGCTGATTCTATAAATTCTACAATCTATCGGAATGACAGTGGCTCTGCGGTATTGATGAGAGGAATAAATTTCCTGTTGGAGTACTCTAAACTCAGGAAAAAAAGCACATACCATTTCCAGTGGTTTAAGGATTTCCCCAATGTAAGTAGGAAATTTCCTAGTGAGCTCTCTAAATAAAATATATGTGAGCATTTTACTCTGCACCAAATTTGAAATAGTTAAAAACTTAAGTAAATTTTGGTTTGCTACATCATCCCATTGATCTACAATAGGCACAACTGCTCCAAAAGGGTCAACAAGGAAGAAATCAAAAGTAAGTATGCTTTCAAGTCTGGCCCTTTTGTGTTAGATAAGACTATTTCTCCCAATCTTAGTATTCCTTAGTTACTTGTCTATGTCTATGTCTGTGTCTGTGGTCCAAGCCTTGTAGGCTTTTTCCCATTGATGTTAGCATGGGAATATACATATTATATATTTTTGAAAACAAAGTATTCTGGGTAAAGCTGCTAGCATCCATTAATGTATTGGCATGGGCTTACTTTTGTAGTTTGTAGAAACTGATGAATGTTAGGACTGTGGAAAGTAATGAAAGCAGGGTGAGGGCAGTAAACAGCAGATTCAACATACCCGTCTTTGAATGCTGCCTTTTGCATAAGCACATAGAAGGCAGGAGAAAATGGGCGAGGACATCCTTCTTCTCCAAATAGAACTGTTGAAATGTCAGGAAAAGAAATAGCAGCACAAACATTTTGAAGCATTAGTTCTGCTTCTCTATTTGATCTCAGACACCTTAGAAACTCTTTGTAACAAGAGGAGGAAGCAAAGGCAAAGCGATCTGGGGTTTGCTGCTGCCCTACCGTGATTGCATAACTGAATTACCCTTTTCCAGGAAGCCCCTGTACTGAGGGCTCAAGGGAGGATTCCCATAGCACCATGGTTCCTGGAACACATTTCCCCCTTATTCTCAACATCTCACATTTTAGCAGTGCTGTTGGTGTCTCCACCACCTAGCAAACGTATATGCACAGTTTATTCACGGAATCCCTTGAGCTTAGAGGAATGAGCAGAGATTGGTGGAAAGGGAGCCAAAACCAGGTAAATACAGAGAAGGACAGTCTGTGAGGGTGAAGGCTGGCCCTCGGATGTCTAGGGGGGTTCCAACACACTCCAGCACTAGAGAGCAGAATGGGTTATTGGGGAGAACACAGTTGTCATTCAGGTCCTCAGCCCTGAGCACTGGAGTGAACTGGATGCTTCATGCAGAGTGCGGGCCAGTGTCTGTCATTGTGTGTATATAAGGTGAAAATCTCTTGACCCCAGGTCCCTCACAGCTGCCTTAACCAATTCACCTAGCTGTCTCCTAGGCAGGAAGAGCAAGGAACAAGATCTAAAATTAGTAAATTTGCATCTCATAGAATGTGAGGGGAAGATTTTGAAGTTTTGAAGGTCAAGAAATGAGATGACAGGGAGCTAAGGTCTCAGAAGGGGACTTCTGGCTGCTTAGGAGGAGACCTGTGAAAGTGTGGATCTCAGCTTGTTGTAATTTCTTCCTTCAAACTGCCATTATTGGAATGTCGCTTGCATTCTCACATGTTTGTACAGCTCAGTGGTGTGGAATGTTTACATTACACAACCATCATCTTATTTTACCTCATTCTATACACCCACCCTATACTCCAGCCCTGGTCACTGTTCATTGGCTATTTGAACTTGATTCTCTTAAGTGTCTCATGTAAATGAAATTATTCAGCATTTATCCTTTGATGTGGGCATTAATCAGTTGAGCGAGGTTCATCCGCTATTGTACACACGTCAGAAGCTCCTTATTAGGGATAAATAATATTTCCATGACTATCTATACCACATTTTGTTTATCTGTCCATCTGCTGGTTTGAGTTGTTTCCACTTTTGGCAGTTTTGGATCAAGTTGCTATAAACACTGGCATAAAGATCCACGATGGAGACCCTTTTATCCATTCCTTTGTCTGTACATTAGTCTTTACTTAGCCAAAATTTCCCTTTCCTATGACTTTAGTTACAAATAACCAACTGAGGTCTGAAAATGATAAATGGAAAGTTCTAGAAATAAGTGGTTTGTAAGTATGGCATGTGATCAGAAGGTCGGTAGTATTAAAATGTCTCTTCACAATGCCTGTGTTATTCAGCTCACTGCATCTCATCAAGGGGCCACCATAAATTATCTCACATAAAAAGATACAAAAGCATGCATAGTACAAGATACTTAGATAGTCCCCTTTCATAGTCTTTTTATATGACATTGTTATAATTATTAAATTATTAATTGCTGATAATCTCTTACTGTGCCTAAATTATAAGTAAAACTTTATTATAGGCATGTACATAGAGGGGGAGAGTTTGTATGGTTTGGGTGTGGTACCATCTGTGGCTTTATGTATCTACTGGATCTTGGGATAAAAACCTTGTAGATAAGGGAGGGTAGGTTTATCTAGAAGAGAATAACTTCACCTGCTGAGTCATGTGGTAGTTCTGTTCACATTTTAGAGACGTCATACTGTGCTTTACAGTGCCCTCTTTCTACATTCCTACCATCAATGTATGAGCTTTCCAGTTTCTCCAAACGTTCAACATTGATATCTGTGTTTTGGATATTGTTGTTTCTACTTTAGTTTTTGTGGTAAGCCTGTCCTTCTTGTGTGTGTGTGTGTGTGTGTGTGTGTGTGTGTGTGTGTGTGTGCACGTGTGCCATGTAGCATGTGTGCCAAGGTTAAAAGACTGCTTACAGGAGTCCGTTATCCCTTTCCACACTGTGGCCTCTAGGCATTGGACTCAAGTGATCAGGCTTGGCAGCAAGCATTCTTACCCTCTAAGCCAGGTCACCAGCTTGCTACAGGCATTTCTGATGACTGTGAACTATCTTATGGTTTTTGATTTACAATTTTCTCTAGAGTTGTGGAGTAGTTTTTATATACTTATTGCTTATTACATATCGCCGTCTTTGAAAAATGTCTCTTCACATCCTCTTCCAGTTTTGGACAGGGTTATTTTGGGGTTTTGTGTTATTATTGTTTACTATGGTTTTCTAGATTTTTTTTTTCTTTTTTTGCTCTGTACCTCTGGAGCTATACCCATCTGCATAAGCCTCCAGTGCATAGTTGTCCTGGAAATGGAGTCATGCCCCTAGCCAGCATGTGAAATCCCATTGTTTAAATAGAATATCAGGACAGCCATTCACTAAGTGTTTGTGGGAATCATTTGTTGTTTTGTTTGTTTTTATTTTTGTTGTTGTTATTTTGGTTTTGGTTTTTGTTTTGTTGTGTTTTTTTTTTTTCCAGGTCATGGTTCTCTATATAACAGCCTCAGCTATCCTAGAACTTGCTTTGTAGGCCAGGCTGGCCTCAAAGAGATCTGCCTGCCTCTGCCTCCTGAATGTTGGGGTTAAAGGTGTGCACCACACCTGGCTCATTTGTTGGTTTCTAAAGATTAAACTGTCCTGCAGGAAAGTTGTGAAACCCTCAATTTAAAGTCTGACCTTTCAGAGAACTAAAAACACAGGTTCTGGAGCCAATACCCATGTACCCTTGAGCCAAATGGGGCTCCATTACAGATGGGCAGGCAGACAAGACTCCAAGAAGTCTATGTGGTATTGCCCCTTAAATGGTATATTCTACCAGAATACATCCCTAATTTTGTAATCTGTCTCTGTAACCTGAGAGAGAAGCTAGGGGTGTATGACAAGGCCAGACTGGAGGGTCAGCAGCTCAGGAATGGTGACCAAAGAGAGAGGACCAGAAAAGGGGAGAAAGAGGGAATAGCGGGTAAGCAGAATGTCACCTTAGAGCCGAATATGAAGGGGTTATGGCCCTTACTGGAGCTGTGTGTGAAACTTCTGCTCTAAAGTAGAGCCCGAGGCACCTGGCAAAGACTGGAGGGGTAGAAAAAGCATTTCCTTGAGAAAAGAACGAGCAAGCCATGCTTACTTTTTGCCTCTTCCTGGATCCATGATGGGCTAATAATTTATTCTGTGGTTTAGGAGTTTGTAAGGAAATGTGCTGCTTTTGAAGAAGTGATAAATATTTATGCCATGCTAAGGAAGCATGGAGGAATGAACAACAAGGCTGTCAATAACTAAGCCAAAGATTTATGAACAGCCTGGCAGCTGCTCAGACCGGTGTGAGTGGCAGCCACCCTCCCAGTAGAAAGCAACAGCTGTCTGAAGGCCACTGGCGGAAGGGTGGTGGTTGCTTTCTGACTTCCTTGCACTCCATCTGGCTCCCTGCTATGTAAGTGCCAATGGATTGCCCTGCTGTGGGTGGAAACAGCTGAGCTGTGTGCACGGCTTGTGATGAGTTTTTAGCCCAGTCTTTGAAAAAAGGTGTTGATAAATTAATGGTGAAAGGGAAGATAATGTTGGCTTACAGAGAAGCAGCCAGCTGTGTTTCATCCCCACAGTGAAGCCAATTAGACAAGATTCTCAGCATCTGTCGCAGTAGCTCCTGGAAAATTTAGCCCTGCCTTTCCTCCTAGCTTAGTGACCCCACGGGTCTGTGCCACACAGTTGCCTTTCTTTACCTAGGGCTCAAGGTTGATCCCATAGCATGTCTGTCCAACTCATGTGATGGGAGCCACAGGACCCCGTGTCCTGTGCGGGAAGCCCCGCATAGACTCAGTGGCGGATGGGAGCCAGAACCGACACCTTAGAATGAAGAGGGCGGACGGGCAGCGCTGAGAGACTTGAAAGGGAGCAGTACAGTGGCTGATTTGGAAACAGCCAAGAGGGAAAGGGCAGAGAGGATGTAAAGTTTGTTTTTTTTCTAATTCCAACTCCATTGTAACTTTTTGGTTATTATTATCAATAGGTTTTCTCCGCCGATGAAATAAGCCAATTCAAGCCAAATTAAGGTTAAAGTCAGGTCTATTGGAGGCAGCTCTTGGGCGAGTTCACCGACCTCACAGGAAGGGCTCAGTGAAGTCTCCATGCAGACAGAGAGGTGGACAAAAAGAGAACGTGTGCAAGCAGGGAGAGAGAAATGCAGAGACAGACCGACAGACAGAGCAAGCAAGCGAGCGAGGGAGCAAAATATCTGGATTACATAGGGAAGAGCCTCTGGCGGAGGGGGTGGGGAAGCCGAATCCCTGGCTTGAAAAGTTCAGGGCAGAGGATGGGGTATGCCAGCAATGCTCTGAAACAGGTAGGGACTGAGGAGGGATACTGGGAGAATCTTGAGGCCGGGTCCACTTTGATATATTCAATGGGTATTGTCTCTAGTCCGAAACCCAACTATTATTATTATTATTACTACTACTATTATTATTAATTTTGTGGTGGATATGTTTGTGAGTTTGACTTTCTGGATATTAAAGTAACAAGAACATTTTCCGCATCAAGAAGACTCTAATATGAGTTATTCCTTGATGTGGTGGTTGTGAACATTGGGCTCACTTTTTGTTATTATTGTTACTAAATTGTTTTTATCTTTATGGGTAGATGCCTGTCTGTGGGAATGTATATAACGTGTGTGGATGTCCACAGAGGGCAGATGAGGGCTTCAGTTCCCCTGAGGCAGGAGTTGCAGGTGGTTGGGAGCTGAATGACGTGATTCTGAGAACTGAACTCTGGTCCTCTGCAAGAGCAGTAAACACTCTTAACAACTGAGCCATCTTTCTGGCCCCAGGGATTTCTTTTTAATTTCATTGATCATTGAAGTAAAATGAGTTAGACATGATTGGTCACTTAATATATTTGTCACATTGAACCAGTTAGAAATGGCAATTTTTTTTTTTTTTTTGGTTTTTCGAGACAGGGTTTCTCGGTTTAACAGCTCTGGCTGTCCTGGACTCGCTTTTGTAGACCAGGCTGGCCTCGAACTCGCAAAGATCCGCCTGCCTCTGCCTCCCAAGTGCTGGGATTAAAGGCGTGCGCCACCACCGCCCGGCTAGAAATGGCAATTTTTTAAAAAGCGTTTTTGAGGGAAGGGTTTTGGAACCTGAGATCTTTCATCTTCCTTTTCCTTCCTTTCTGTTTAAAGCATTCTAATATAGCATTATTTAATGTGTAAATAAGATAGAATTTGCTTTTGTTAAGAAAAAGAAGGCGGTCTCTAATAAAAAATAAAGATAAACAAAAGTAGGGTAGGGAGGAGAGTTTGCAAAGGGAGTGAGGCCAGGAAGATGCCTTAGAGGAGGGGCTGTCCATTCGGGTGTTTGCTTGCTTGTGATGTTCAGCGTCCTTTGC
>CAJQZJ010000077.1:293728-311833 GCA_907164525.1 Lophiomys imhausi
GAACACCCTCCCCACCTTCTGGGGATGGGACGTTGTTCTCTTAAAATGACTTCCTGCTGATTTGGGACGTAGTAAACCTGTTTGAGGCCCAAATAAGAATGGAAAATGGAAAAAATATTAATAGAATCATTTAATGTACAGTCCTTTTGTGCTTAGCTATTTAGATGTCCTAAGAAGTTCATAGACAGAAGCTGATCTTCAGAGCTTTACTGAAGATCTGGCTGGAGCAGTCTGTGGAGCTGAACGATCTTAGAGATTTTGAGTTGTTGTGGTTGTAGACTTTTGAGGAAGCTGCTATTGAGGAAGTCTGCAAGGCTGCATCATCTGGGCCACTCGTCTTCTTTGGTGTCTGATCTGTTTTCTGCTGAGATTTCCGTTGTCCAGTTGTCCCTGAATTCCTTGAATGGATGCTTAAAATCTCCTGAAAAGATAAGAACAGAGCCCTGCCCTAATCCTAACTCTGGGACAATTACCTTTTTTTTTGGGGGGGGGTCAGGTAATATTTTTCCTGGAGCAAATTTGTTTTTTTGACAAAATATAAAGTATTACCTTTCAATCTGGATTAAAGAAGAAATTATTTTGATATTTTGGAGCTAAACAAATCTTTAGTGTATATATTTTGAGATCTCAAAGGACATCTTTTCTTAATTTCTTTCTTTAACCCATGGTTTATGCAAATTAGTTTTAAATTCCAAATATTTGAGGATTTATCAGAGGCTTTTCTTTTATTGGTTTGTGTTTTATTTATTTTATTTACCTGACTTTTTCATAATTATCTTTTTGAAAACTATGGAGCATAGCTATATAGTCATTTTATTGTCTGAATATAAGGCAGTAATATATATCACTTCTGAGTTGATTTCAACTGATTATTATTCTCATGATAGCTCATGTGTTTTCTCTATTCTTGGCAGGTCAATTCTTGTAGTTTCATCCTGGATGCCAAACACCATGGATTTTATTTTGCTGTGTGCTGGATAGTAGAGTGATTTAACAATATCCCTGAGTTTTAGTCTTACATGTAATTACTTTTCAATAGTTTTGGGTTTCAAGGCTTGCTTCTTTTTTTACATTATTATACATATGCAATAATAATTAATGAAAGAGTAGGTTATGAATTTGAAGGAGAGTTGAGAGGGGTTTATTGGAAAGTTTGGAGTGAGAGCAGAGAAGGGAGAAATGTTATAATTGTATTATAAATTAAAAAGTGAAAAAGAACTTGTAAGTAAATAAATGAAAGACAATATAAATGTTTAAATTTTACCTTTAAGGTGATGGATGCAGATTCCTCAGTGCTTGTTAAATAGTATAAAAACCTGGTTGGAAATATAATATTTCTAATTCTCAAGTATAATCCTTCATCTCTAGTCAAAGGTCTTATATATCAATTTCTTACTTAGGGTAAAGTACATAAAGAAAATATATGTCATTTACATACTTCAAATGTTATCATAAGAGTATATATTCTTGACCAAGAAAATAATTCATTTCCATTTGTAGGAGAAGTTCAGTAACAAGCTTGACTGGTTGATTATTTCATATTTTCTTTTCTTTGCATATGTTGAGCTCATCAATGACGTTTGAATTGTATGCATGTTTGTTGGTTCTCCTTAAATCGTTATTCCTTTGAGTAAGTTCAACAAAATTGTAAAAAGTATGGCTGGTACCAGTTTGTGGAATGATCTATTCAAGAGTTAAATGAATAATTCTCTTTATAACCTGAAGTTTGTTCTCATGCGACTTTTACACAATCATTTGAATAAAATCTTTCACTTTAATGAGATAGAAATGAAATGAAATGAAGTCTTTTTTTTAACATTTATTTATTTATTATGTATACAGTATTTGCTCTACATATATGCCCAGGCAGATCTCAATGTAGATGGCTGTGAGCCACCATGTGGTTGCTGGGAATTGAACTCAGGACCTTGGGAAGAACAGCCAGTGCTCTTAACCTCTGAGCCACCTCTCCAGCCCGAAATGAAGTCTTAGTGTGACCGTATATACTGCTCCAAGGACATATTTTGAAATGAGAGTCAGAGTCTGGATTTCTCTTCTTTAGCAAATTAAAATGGAAATACTAGCTAAACTGCTCTAATGGAATTTAATGACATAGAATTAAATTAATAGAAGCTAATGGAAATGTGAAGGTTTATTACATCAAAGAACTTCCAATAACAAACAAATTAGGTAGGGTTTTCATTCACTCCTTTGCCATGACATTGATAACAGGGAGAAAGAAATCAATATTGTTGTAGTTTAAGCATTTAGGATTCACTAGGACTCATTTGTCAAGCTCCTTCTCTGAACCTGTTATAATACGTTAAAGATGCTGTCTACAGGCTTATGTTTTAGATAATGATTTATTGTATTTCCAGGTTTACCTCCCCACTCTGAGACTTTTAATGGATGATTTTGTATTACTTTAAACTCCTCTACAAGCTTTTGTTATTTATTCCTGTGCACAACTTATAGAAAAAGAGTATAAAATTAATCCTAGCACATGAGGGTGTGAGGCCAAAGGATTGTGATTTTGAAGCCAATCTAGACGATATAGTGAAACTGTTTCCACTAGTTAATTAATTACATTATATTAAAATTACTACTTTTTTTTATTTAGATTTTTAGAGTGGAGGAGACCAAGGGTTGCCCACGTAATGGAATAGTAAGAATTTAAAACTATGCTGTAAAAAAAATTTAATAACATTAAAATCTGGTCAATTGCCAAACCTACAATGTAAAACTCATGTACAGAATGACAGGACATCATAAGATTGTTGGAAAGATAGATGCTGGGTAAGAGAGAAAGAAGCAAGATGACGCCAGTCATGATGGAGTGTTACTGTGGACACTTCCTTTTTACATTGTGTCTTATTTTATCTTTACAAAAAGCTAACACCAAACATTCCCTGACTATACAAGCAATGAATAACGTCATGAAGTTTAAAGGCCAGAACAAAATTCTTTTTAAAATATTGTTTAAATATCCCCAAAGGAAATAAATTCTAAGACTAATATTTAAATCATTAGGGTATATTTAGTATGATCCTTTGGGGGGCTTGAAAAATAGTCACTAGCTAGGTGTGTGGTGGTGCATGTCTGTAATCCCAGCAGCTGGAAGGTAGATGGAGGAGGATGCAGAGTCCAAGATCATCTTCAATTACAAAGTGAGTTCAAGGCCAGCCTGGGCTACATGAGATTCTGTTTTAAAAAGAAAAAGAAAAGAAAGGGAGGGAGGGAAGAAAAGAAAAGAAAAAGAAGAAAAGACAAAATAAACTACTGAAGAAAGCAGTTCAAGGACAAACATGTATTCAGTAAGATTTAGTAGAGATGATGATACAGTGCCTGTAGTAACGATTCCGAGGACACACTGGCGTTTTGAAGTCTCCGAGCATTTTGCTGCCGCTCCTCCTGATGTTTCTTTCCCCTTTCTCCGCAGTCACAGCAGAAGTGTATCGTGATCTTTGCTCTGGTCTGCTGCTTCGCAGTTCTGGTCGCGCTGATATTTTCAGCTGTGGACATCATGGGAGAGGATGAAGACGGACTCTCAGAGAAAAATTGTCAAAATAAATGTCGGTAAGAGGTAACAAACAAAAATTCTCTTTTAGGGAGTGGGTGAGAAGGTCAGGGGGACCCTGGACAGAGAAGAGAACTGTCTGCTCAGATCTGTTTTGCTCAGGACTTAGCTGAGACCTCTCTCCAGAGATGCTTGCATTTAGGTCAAGCACTAAGCGTGATGACTCCATTGGCTTTATAACCTGGCCCTATTTTACGCAGAGAGGTGGTTGACCAAATAAAATATTTGAACAGTCTGCATTTCTGGAGACTTCTGTGTATGACGTTTTCATCCACTGCATGAAAAAGCTAGGCAAATGCCAAGTGCCCGATGGACAGAGAACACGGCCCTAATTGTTTTTGAAGTGGATGTTAACATATGCATCTCAGGGTACAGTCTATCAAGTTAGAGCGGGAGCTTCCCCAGTTGGCAGCAGTTTATCATGCAGTTGTTTATTTGCTTATTCATTTTAGTTTAGATGTTACAACAGTTTTACTAATTACTTCCTAAAATAGGCAATATCTTGATATTTCAGTAATTCATATATGTCAGTTGTCCTATAAAACTCATTGCCTACTGGCAGATAAGCAAATATATTGTGCTGTTCACTTGGTGATGAAATCAATGGAAGATGTGTTTCTCAGAGCATGGCTCCATCCTTGCATATACATGACTTCATTGTGTGATTTCGATTATGTTGTGCAGCATCTCCCTGGAATTGTTCCTTACCTGTAGAGTTATCAAGGCATGCATACAGCCAGAGAAGTCTCCTCTTCCACTCTTCCCTGAGCTGTAGCTTTTTACACTTTTTAGATGTGTATGTATTATGATGTGTTCATTTGGAAATATATGGGCACATGTACCAGAGGTTTCAAGTGGAGGTCAGAGAACAACCCATCAGAGTTGATTCTCTCCTTCTGGTGAGTGAACTCAGACCATCAGGCTTGGCAGCAAGCACCTTTACCCACTGAGCCATCTTACTGGCCCTGGCCTTTTTTATTTTTGAAGTTGGGGAGTGAGGTAGAAATATATCAAGAAGAGGCTGTTGTCAACATCAGGCTAGAAAGCATGAGTGTTCGTGCTAATGCAAATGACAATTTAAACTCATTCTCAGCTCTACTTCACAATTGCTATCAGAATCTTATGGCCTCAGTTCAGCTTTGCAATGCCATCTCTGTAAAAAGAGATCATGTTGACAATACCCTGGTAATAGGTACATGCATTTTATCCTGGATATTTTGCCTGGAAGTTGAATGCTCTAGCATAGGAAATGTTCTGAAAAAGCAATGGATTTTTCCCCACTTTGATCCATTGCAATCTAGTTACCAGGGATCCATTGCAGTCTAGTTACCAGGCAACTAATATTACATACAGAGCAAAAGATAGGAGAAAGAGATCACCACCTATTTTCTAGCCTCATGGCCATAAGTTCATTTCTTTCTTGGGCTAAAAAGAGAACAGTTGAACTGAGGTCATTATAAGGAAGACAGTAGAACAATCACACATGGCTATTGTCTTCTGCTAACTCTGTTTGTCATACATCAAATCTGAACACCAGTGGACAAGGGGCCATAACAGGGACAGACCCATAACTTCCAAGTGGAAAGCCCTGAGCCTTGTTCTTCCACCTCACTCTGCCATGGAGACCCCTCTGTACATTACATGCAAAGCCCAGTATCTAGAAAGTAATTTTACACCAAACTAGAAATGTCCTTAAGACAAAATATCCAGGCATTTTCAACCCTCATTAACAGGTCTTAGTAATTTTTTAAAAGCAATAAAAGCAAAAATGATGTAGTTAGCATTACCTTCTGTTTTACTTAAGAGGTATCATTTACTCTAACTTTTTATTTTTAAAATTTTTATTAATTTTTTTCATACACAATATATTTGATAATATTCTTTCCCCTGCCCCAACTCCTCCCCACAGGAAAGAGGAGTGGGGACTAGAATGTCTTCCAGATGGCACAGCACCAAGTCCACAGACTTTAGATATCTAGTTATTAAGATAGAAACCACCACCAGACTCAGATTCCAGAGGCATGGTTTTAAAGAAAATTTTTGTTGTTTTCCTGTGTTTTTTTTTTGTTTGTTTGTTTGTTTGTTTCTATGTTTTGGGTTTTGGTGGTAGTGGTGGTGATGGTGGTAGTGGTGTGTGTGTAGGGGTGTGTGTGTGCACACATACACCCAGAATGAGAGAGAGAGCTGGTAAAAGCCCTCCTTTCCTGTGGGAATGTGTGCTCTGATTAGTAGATACCATCTCTGTAGATGACTACATCTTACAGAACTTTCTGCTCCCTTAAATCTTTCTTCTACAGCCTCCTTCCCATGCCCTGCATTTCTATTTGTCTTCTGTACTGTCAGCCATTTTTTTGTTTATTGAGTATGTGACAGGGAGCCTCTTGCTTCCCACTCCACCACACGCCCACTTGGGCATGTCTGCTTTCCCTCTTCTCTCCTACTCTAACCCTGAGTAGGAGGTAGGGTCCCTGTGAGGCTTTGTACCTGGGTTTACTTTCCCCATCATGGTTCCACCCTCTTTTCTAACCATTCTCACTTGAACTTGATGATATTTGCTTACAGCATTCACTCCCCCTTCACGGTAGGTGACACCATCTTTGGACTTCCATGATTTGCTCCTTCGTTTATGTCTAATATACCTCCCTGCCATCAGTCTCATCCCTCACCAACATCCTTAGTGATTTGAAAATGTCCTACCCCAACCCTTAGCTCCACCATTATTTAGCCTACACCTCAAAATTAAGTCTCTTGTCTACTGAAACCCCAAAAGACTTAGCAAGGAGTTCTAAAGCAGGTAGGTGAGTCCGTCACAATAGACTATGGCCAGAACTACAATGGGAATGCCCAAGGGATGCTGGGAGTGACATGACACAGGACAAAAAAGCATGACTATCCTTGGATTTCTCCTCCCCTCGGATGTGTTATTAGGTGATTTTAGACTCGGTTCCCTTAACATGATCAAAAGCCTGTCCTACAAGGTTTGTATTGTAAAAATAAAATTAGTTAAATTACATTGGGGTGCCATTCTCCATGATATGCCGATGTTCCTGGCCATGTGGAATGAGGTTCTTTTTTCTAACCCATGGCGTATGTCTTCTTCCTGCTCCTGGCTGGAATGCCTGAATCCTCTGTCTAGAGTGCAGGCTTCCTGTTCTAATCTCAGGAAGTCCCACCTTTCTCTGTCTTTGCCCAGTCTCAGGCCTTAGCATTTTATTTAACCTATCAGAGTCAATATAAGTAACAGACAGCAAGCAGGACCAATTAATTAACATTTAGAATGCTTAACACTACACCATCATTATGTGGATCCAGTGAGTTGTCCAAGTCTATAGCAAAGCAACGAGAAACATAACAAACAGCATAAAAATGTTGATTCTGCCCATTTGTTCCAAAGACTGCAAAAATCCCCCTGCATGGTTCTCTACTAACCTCCTACTTCCAGCTTGCCCTGAATCTGTCTTTATCCTGATTTCAGTCTTTGGTTCTGTAGAAATATATGAATATCAACCTCATGGGAAACATTCAGAGCTCATTGCAGCAGAACCTTATTGTAGCAAGGGTGTCAACCCCACGCTCTGTGTGTTTTGGGAGACTCTGAGGCAGGCATGTCTGTGGGGGGAAGGCAGCTATAACCTGTCAGAGGGAAGGTGGCCTATGTGGGGCAGCATAAGGTAGCCAGCATGGTTTGTGACTATTTAGAGGAAGTGGCTTTCTCTGGTTGGCTCTGAAGTAGAGATGAAACTCAGGAAAGCTGGGAGTTACTAATTTCTAGTCATTTGGGACCAGTGATCCCAAATTATTGTTTAGTCACCTTCAGCATCACTGGTGATAGCAGTTTCATCTCCTATAGGCCTGGCCTGGTGGTCCAGCGAGTTGTTTTCCTGGGCAAGTTGCTACAAGATATGGCCAGAGTAGAGATGCGTTCTCACGTACAGTATGGCTGTAAGTCCTTTTTATATTCAGTCTTCATTCCAAAAACTTCCCCTGTACTTACAGCCCTTATGTAGCCTCAGCTGCCCTTGTCATGCCCATTTTCCTGCCTCTGCTTCACAAACACATGGGCTACCACACTGGCTAGCCTCTTCTGTTTTAATTTGCCCTAACCCTCTGATAGACTGCAGGGTACACATCTGCATGCTTCCTCTGGTACCAACTGTGGCTTGCCTTCTTAAAGCTTCACTTCAAGCATGCTGCTAATTTTTTCCCTGGTTCTACTCATTCTTGTCCTCAGAGTGACTGAGCTCCAAACTTACTAGCTCTGCATTCCACCAGGCCTGAATGCCACTAGTAAAAGTGAACAGGCTCTTCCAACAGAGATGCACCCCTGAGTTCCTGAGACTGGTGCAGCCCAGCAGGAGGAAACACTCTGGTCTGTAGATGCTCCCAGAAGGCTGTCCTCGCCTAGCCTTCTGTACACATCCAGGCTCCTCCTCTCACTGTCTCATCCTTTCTCTGGTTCTTCTCAGACTTTACTCTATGGTGGCACTCATCGGATCAAGTGGCATTACTCTCCGGTCACTGTGATCTCAGAGAGGTACGGTTTCTCTGTAGGGTTCATACTCTTGGCAATGTTACCAGAAATAAGTCTCTCTGTGCCACTGCAACATTTGCTGAGGTCTGCTACTTAGAACTTGAACTCAGCCTGTGTTTGTCTCTCTGCTCACTCCTCAAAGTTGAAAGTGGCCTACTCTGTGTTCTGACAGCCTCTCCCCAAGTTCTTTTCTTCCTGTGTTATTTTCCAAATATCTCCCTGTAATCCATCTTGTTCCACTCACTAGCCCATCTATCCTGTGATGGAACTCACACTGCTCCGTCAGCTGCCCCTATTCTTACACCTCTGTTAATGTGTCTCACCATGATCTTTGCTGTCTGATTTGCTGTTTGATTTTCTTCACCCCACATCTTAGTTTTTTCTGCTGGGTGACTGTACGAATAGGAGATGGCCACACACTCACCTATCATTTTCCCATGTAGATCTATAAAATGTGAATTGCTCAAAAACAAAAAAAAAGGTCCTCCCCATACCTTTTATTTAAGTTTAAAGATGACATCTCTCTACCTTGCCCGGGTCACCTGTTCTTATAGTTGGGTTTGCATCCCTCTGCTCTCTTTGTCTTGCGAGACTTTCCTATTGTAAGGACACCTGCCTTCTTGTCATCTCAAGACTCACAGAATCACAACCCACCTTGAGACTTCATATTTTTCCTACTCCCTACATATACTTGGCCAGTTCTTTTGTGGCAACTTTCACTTCTTTGGTGCCATGGGCACTTTTGAACATTTCATTGCACACCAGGCAGGATTAAAAAAAAAAAAAAAAGACTTGAAAACAAGAACCCACACGTTGCCCCCTCTCATCTTTCATAGTACTCCATGGCTCAGCATTAAGCTTTTAGTGGACAATGATTTTCATGTGACCCAAGTATATAAACTACTGGTATAGTACTGTTCATTTGGCGTTATATGTGTGACTCGGGTCAATTTCTCATGTCTCTATAGTGAAATTTTCTGTGGAGCAACAGCTGAGGATTATGCAAAGACTAAAATGTAGATGATACAACTAGAGTCTATCCTGAAAACGCAAAGTGATGGAAAAAGAAATAGCTTTACAACAACAAGCTTTGCCTGTTGATGATAATGCTCCTGGTTTCCTTAAGAGGATAATCTCTGATAAAGTTTTTCAAAGGAAGGCATATGAATTCCAGTCAGATAGGTGCCTTGGCTGTTCAGTGAGATAGGAAGCAACTCCTTATGCAATGTGGCTGCACCTTGCCTCACTTACAGGGGCCCACAAGAGTAGGATCCAGTGGGTCTCAGGAAGCGATCAAAGTAACTGATCCTTTGATCCTTAACTAAAGGGTCCTTAGTTACCTCCTTAACTAAAGCACCTTGAGCATGGCAGGTGTGGACAGTGTGCCTGACAACTTCCTCCACTCGGGCAACCTTCTTCTTTAACCTGGGACCAGGGACAGGAGGCGTCAGGAAGGAGTGGGGTTTGTGCATCACTAGCTAACCTCAGGTTGCCATGGCTGGGAGCTAATCCCTAAGAGGCAGGACCAGCAGGAACAGGGAGAAACTATTCAGAGCAGGGTCTTGGTCAGCAGTCACAGGCAGAGGGGCTTCTGCGTGCTTTCAAGGGAAAGAAATATGTGGAGGAACTACTAAAATGAAATTGAATAATTTAAGACTATGCTTTTCTCCTAACTGACATTGTGTAAATAACTTTCAGCAATAATTAGAAGCAGAAGATAAAAGCTTAATTCTAAATGAAGGCAAAAAGGAGCCTGTAAACACATTTTAGTGAAGACATTTTAATACTTTGTGCTTTGCTTTTATTCATAATGGCACATATTAATATTTTTATTTCATGACTGAGTCCAATCAAATTCATATTTCCTAAATTATAAGAGATTTTATTAGTAATAATACTCAGAAAATTATATCACCCCCAGCTAAAAGAAACTGAGATCATTTTTCTTGAAATAATGCCTTATCTTTAACATTAAGTGCTTTGAAAGAGGAAATCTGGATGAGCGTGACACTTCCTGGTGGTCTGTAATTACCACGCAGGGAAACAGCAGCAGCTAATTATTTCAAAGTTTTGATTTTAATGAAACTTAATATATGACTAATGACATTGACATTTCCTGTTGCTAGGTTGGTTCGCCAAGAATATTATTTGAATGTGGTGTGCATTTCTCTAAAACTTCACTGAATCCTTATAGGCAGGGCCATACCAGATAATCATGACTAAAGCCAAGAACAGTTGTCAGTGGCAGACAGCAAGGAGTGTATCTCTGAGAGGCCATTCTTAGCATGCCAAGTAGAGCCCAGACTTAATCAGAAGCAACAGAAAACATCACTGCTGCTATGTCATGCATCTCCGTGGAGCTCAAAGGCAGGCAGGCATGCATGTGAAGGTCAGAGGGGTAACTTGTAGGAGTCGATTCTCCCTCTCCCCACCATGTGAGTCTCAGGGTTCAAACTCAGGTTGTCAGTCTTGGCTGCAAGTGCCTTTTCCAGTTGAGTCATCTCACCAGCCCTTCAATGCGTCATTGCTTTCTACCTACTGCAATTCCTTTCAGGTTTGGGCATTGATAGTGACACCTAAGCTGAGTTTAGAACCCAACATCCAAAGAAAAGTCAGTGCAGCATCTGTAACCCCAGCACTAGAAGACAGGAGGATCCCTGAGGCTCATGAGCCATCCAATCTAGAAAGAATGACAGGTTCAATTGGAGACCCAAATACACACACACACACACACACACACACACACACACACACACACACAAGGGTGAAAAGCAATCGGGGCTCTTTCCTCTGGGCTCCATAGGCACACCACATATAGACACAAAGAGGGAGAGAATGGGAGAGAAAGGAGAATTATACCTTCAGTGGGCACAGTTTTTATTCTACTAAAACAGTCTCCCTTCAGAAGTTATTCCTCCTCCTCCCTCCTCTCATTTCTTTACTTCTTCTGGCATTTTCCTGACAAATGAGACTAGGCAAGCCTTCTGGTATATATGTTTAATCTCCCTTTATCTGATTGACCTTTTGATCCCTATTCCAGCTTTGTCAAATAATGGAGATGTGATGTTCGTCTTTGTAAACATTTTCATCAAATTTGCATTCCTTGTTGGATCAAAGGGACGCTTGCCATGTCAAGGAGCACACACTCTTTGTTCCTGTAAACACTTGAGAGAATGCACCTGAACTGTTGCCTTCTACGCTGTCTGCTCTTCCAGATTGCATGCTTGCTGGAATTGGAAATGCTGATCTTGTTGATATTTGAGTTTCTGACAACGGGCACACTGTCAGAGTGTTTGAAGGACCTAGGTGCTGAGGACAAAAGGGATGAGGGAATACAACACTGACATGTTATGTCTTCTAATAGCACCCATGAAGAGTGGGCAGCCAAATCAATTATAAACCAGACTGCAGAAAGAAGAACAAGATGGTATGAAAAGATAGAGGAGCTGGGTCAGAAAAAGAAAAACTCTCACATATCCGCTGAACTAGTTAAGGGTACCTCTCCTGGATTTTCACTTTCCCATCTGTAAGAAAAAGACAATCATCTAAGATGACCTATCAAAGGTCTTCTTTCTCTAAACTACGTAAATGTATAAACTACCAGAAGACCGAGAGACTTGATGACATGTTTCATTAACACATCTGCAGAATGCCTAAACATAGCTACAGAATTTTTTAAGCTTTTAAGATTATCTGTCAAACTTTTCTTAATGGATGGGATGGGTTTTCTGTCAAGGAGCTGTGTTGTGGATGGACTGTATTAAATCTAAAGCTACAAAGAGAAATTATTAGTCACTATCATTAATAATATCTGAGATGGATGAGTTCAGATACACATTGATCACCCATCACTGTGTAAAAGTTATAAAGTGAAGGATGACTTCTGTCAAGGACTCCCAGGAAGGAGCTGATGATTCCAGGAAATAGCCGAGATGCCCACTAGATCAAAACACCACTCGCTATTTCTAAATGGGAGCCACAGCAAAGATTTGAAGAGATGCAAACTCAGCTCTAACAACAGCAAATACTGGGCTCCTTCCTGGAGTGCAGAATGCAAGCAAGAAGCAAAGGAGAGGGACTAGATGATGATCATTACAGGGGAACACACACACCTGGGCTTCATTTTGAAACTCACTGGGAGCCACTAAACACGTAAGGATGTGGACTTGGGGAACTGGAGAGTAGACTCGGTGGTTAGGGGACATTTGTTGACCTTGTATAGAACTCAGATTCGGCCCCCACCACCTACATGGTGACTCATAACCCTCCATAACTCCAGTTGCAGGGAGCCCAATGCCTCTTCTGACCTTTCTTGATGGTAGGTATATTCATAGTACACCTACTACATACATGTAGGCAAAACACCCACACATCAAAAAAATCTTTTAGAAAATCTTTGAAAAGAATACAGACACAATTCTGTTTGCATTTCATGGGAACATGTTGATGTATGACCATGATGGATAGACCAAATACATTCTTAGATACCTGTCTTAAAATCATGTAGGTGCATGCAAACGCCCATTCCTGGGTTTGACCAACCCTAAAGTATCAGAAGACCTGTGAGTTTGACTTAGAAATCTTGATTAATGAAATACAATTTACTATTGGCAGGTTAAAGTGTGGGAACCTGTGGGTAATGATGGGAAGTTAGTGACTGGAGTCTCAAGAGGTTATAAAATTAGGAAAACACTGAGTCTCGGCTCTGTCTGAGTCCTGGTCTCGTTTTAATCTCACTTTCCTTTCAGAGGCTGTGTTTGGCTCTCAGTAGATGGGTTTAAGAGTCCCTTCCTACCTCCCATGCTCATAGATAGGTAGGATCAACATAATAAAAATGGCCATTCTGCCAAAAGCAATATACAGATTCAATGCAATTCCTATCAAAATAACCACCATAATTCTTTATAGACCTAGAAAAAGCAATTCTCAATTTTATATGGAATAACAAAAAAAAGCCAGAATAGCTAAATCAATCCTGTATAATAAAAAAAAAAAAAAATCTGGAGGTATCACCATCCCAGATTTCAAGCTGTACTACAGAGCAATAGTAATATAAACAGCATGGTACCAGTATGAAAACAAACCAGTGGATCAATGGAGTCGAATTGAAGACCCAGAAATGAACCCACACATCTATGGTCACTTAATTTTTGACAAGCCAAAGCCATACAATGGAAAAAGGACAGCATCTTCAACAAATGGTGCTGGTCCAACTGGATGTCTACATGCAAAAGAATGAAATTAGACCCATACTTATCTCCTTGTACAAAACTTAAGTCCAAGTGGATCAAAGACCTTAACATAATGCCGAACACACTAAATCTATTAGAAGAGAAAGTGGGGAAAACCCTAGAACTCATCAGCACAGGTGATAACTTCCTGAACAGAACACCAACAGCTCAGGACCTGAGACCAACAATCAATAAATGGGACCTCATGAAGCTGAAAAGCTTCTGTAAGGCAAAAGACACTGTCATTGGAACAAAATGGGGGCCTACAGATTGGGAAAAGATCTTCACCAACCCCACATCTGACAGAGGGCTAATATCCAAATTTTACAAAGAGCTCAAGAAATTAAATGCCAAGGGGATAGAAGGTGGGAGGGCAGGACTGGGAGGGGTGGAAAGAGGACACTGTGATGGAGATGTAACCTGAAGTAATAAATAAATGTAAAAAAAAAAAAAAAAAGAAAGAAAGAAAGAATACGAAAAAAAGAGTCCCTTCCTAAAAATAAATAAATAAATAAACCCCAAAACAAACAAAATAGTCAGCCAAGCATGATGGTGCACATCTTTAATCCCAGCACTCAGAGAGGCAGAGGCAGGTGGATCTCTGAGTTCAAGGCCAACCTGTCCCACAAAGTGAGTCCAGGACAACCAGGGTTACACAGAGAAACCCTGTCTCAAAACAACAACAACAACAAGAACAAAAACAAAAAAACAAGAGTCCCTTCCTTGTAGAGTTTCAGTTAGAGTTACTTAGGATAGTATATTCAAGACACCTAATGGTATGTGCCATGTGAAATCTCACAACTAAGTCACTCATACGACATGGAAGAAACTCCAAAATAATTCCAGTTAGTAATAAAGGATCATACAAGATGTTATCTAGTTCCTGCGAGCTATAGTTTGTATCCTACATGTTCCTTAAAGATCCATACCTTTCAGACTTTGTCCTCAGTCTGTAATACCCCTGGGAGATGGTAGAAGCTTTAAGAGTTAGAGCCTAGTGAAAGGAAGTTGATCTTAAGGGGACATGACCTTGGAGGGGCTGGTGAGATCCCAGCCCCTTCGGGCTTTTCTCTTTGCTTCCTGCCTGCCAGAAGGTGAACTGGTTCCCCTGGCACATGATCTCTCCATAGTCTATTCCTCCATTACATGTCCAAAGTAGTGAGACCAAGTAGCCATGGATTAACACCTCTGAAACTAGGAACCAAAATAATTATTTTCCTTGTAAAGTGATTAGTCTCGGGTTAATTGCTATAGTAGTAGAAAGTTAACTAATGCAGCTCTTTCCTCTAAGGCAGTGCCCCTGGGGATATTCAAAAGAAGATAGTTGTCTTTATATTTGAGACAAAGTCTCATGAGGTCTAGTCTGGCCTCAAACTCCCTATATATCCCAAACTGACCTTGGACTCCTAATCCTTCTGCCTCAACCTTATACAGACTGGAACTATCACACCTGGCTAAAAGGAGGTAAATTTGAGATTTAAAAACAAAACAAAAACAACAACAACAAAACAAAACAAAAGAAAAACACTATCTAATGCATAGGCGACAATTCATTTTTTAACTAAGCATCAAAATGTGGACAGAAAACTCAGTTCTGTCTGGATGTAGTACTGTAGTATACTGTCATCTAAATTGAAAGGTGGTGGGCAGATCAGTTTGTAGCGTGCGTGCCCTGCACACACAGGTCTCTAGGTCCCATCTGCAGAGCCACTGAAGTCTCTGTAGAGATGCTCAGAGCTAAGGTGAATAAACCATGCTGGTGCTCAAGTGTGAGCTGTCCCAGTGGTAAGGAAAAGGATGTGGTCACCCAGGGTTTCAGTGGAGAATAAGAAGAGTCTCAGGACTGCCTTCAAGTCAACATCAAATTTTAAAGTTTTTCAGGGGAAAAAAGAAAACTGAAAAGAAATGCAAGGAGAAAGAGAACCAGAGAAATCCATTACAAGGGGCTGCATGATGCCACAGTAAAGCCAAACACTGGAGTTCTTTAGAGCAGAAACCCTGGCTTGCCCAAAGTGGATACTGGCCATGGTAGCTGGTTGTATGGTTTTGATTCTGGACAAACATGACATCTCTGGCTTTATCTCTTTCCAGTAATATCTAATAAAACCAGAGGGAGAAACTTGCTATCTCTTGAGTAAAGAGAATATATCTGAATGTCTGCTAACCTCTAAAATTATTTTATATGAGTAACTGACATTAGGGATAGTCTAAGAAAGGTTATCCTCTGAAAATAATGATGCCTTTTAGTCGAAACTACCACCTCCTCCTAATGGATTCCTCTCTAGTTAGTTAACTGGCTCATGTCAATTATAAAACAAAAATTTGAATGTGAGCCGGGCAGTGGTGGCTCATGCCTTTAATCCCAGCACTTGGGAGGCAGAGGCAGGTGGATCTTTGTGAGTTCGAGGCCAGCCTGGTCTACAAAGTGAGTCCAGGACAGCCAGAGATATTCAGAGAAACCCTGTCTCGAAAAACCAAAAAAAAAAAAAAAAAAAAATTTGAATATGAAAGAAAGGCTTTTCCCCCAGAATAAGCACTTGAGGATAAATTAATTTACCTTGTAAAAAATAAACACTCTAAAGCAGTGAACTCCACAAACCCACTCATGTCAATTATAAAACACGTTAAAATTTATCAATATGTGTGCTAGAGATTTTTGTTTATTTCCCAGCTCTGGGGTTTGAACCAGAACATTCTAGGAAAGGGTGCCACCACTGAGCCCCAGTCCTAATGATGGTACTTTTGCCCTCTCTTTAATTTGAAGCATATAGCTTTGTTGTAATATGTCCAAGAAATAAGAACAATTTTAATTTCTGTCCCCCTCTCAGTACTAGGAATCGAACCCAGGACTTCACGTATGCTAGGCAAGGACTTTACCACTGTGATACATCCTCAGCCCTGAAGTTTCCAATTCTAGTTTTATTAGTCTGTGTAAATATCATTTAAAACTGTCAGCAAATACTAAGGGGTGGTTCAGCATATTAAACTGGTCTAGTACCCATACCTTGAGTTACAGCTTGCTGTATTTGTAGTGTAGACTTATATTCTCAAATGAGTACTTGATCACTCACAAAAGCAATTATATCGAATGAGCCAAATGTAATCATAACACTTAAAGTTTTTTGTAAAAGATAGAAAAAGATACCGAATAATCAAAACCTTAAACCCTTTTCTTTAAGACTCAATTTTCAAGCAAAAAAGGGGGGCTAGAGTGTTACCTTTGTTTTTCTTTTCTGAAGCCAGGAGTAGAACTGGTAAAGGATTTAGTCATTTTCTACTGGCCATTGTCTTAGAGTTTCTACTGCTGTGAAGAGATATTTAATTGGGGGCTGGTTTCTAGTTGAGAGGTTTACAAAGGTAGACATGGTACTAGAGAAGTAGCTGAGAGTTCTAAATCCAGATCTGAAGGCAACAAGAAGAGAGAGTGATGCTGGGCCTGGCTTGAGTATCTGAAACCTCACAGCCCAGCCCCAGTGACACATTTGACCACACCTTCACCATCAATGCCACACCTCCTAATAATGCTGCTCCCTATGAGTCTATGGGGGTCATTTTGATTCAAACCACCACAGTCATATGTAAGACATTTTAAATAAATTTGTTAAATAAATGCTTTGATTAGGCTAGGAGAAGCCATGTGATGTATCCATACACAAACAGAACAGCTGCCTAGCTGGGAATCTGATGCCTAGAAGCCCAGAATCACGATGTGTCTCTACCCAAAGGAAGAATAACCAGAGCAAGAGCATTATTTATCATTTGTTTAAAAATAGTGGCTAGGTTTGACTCCCAGAATAATGAAAGTTTTTTACCTGGCTTCTTGGAAAAAAACTCACAGTAAGCAGATTCACAGGAGGAAAAGCTGTAACAAATGTACTGACTTGGAGAAACAAGGAGCCACAGAAAGTATGAGACATCAGGAAGCCAGCGGGTTGAGGGTTTAAACTTCATCTTCATAGGAGAGAAGGAAATGGGGCTAGGTGTTGGGGATGATTTTACAGGGATAGTCATGACTATTTAGAGAGATAGGATGGACTGGGGAGACAGAAAAGAATGTGATTCTATGGGATCTGCATGAACAAATGGGCATATCTAGAGGTACTTACAGTCTTGTCTTGTCTTTGAGAGTGGTCAAGTGAGTTCTGGAGAACCTCTCCCTGAGCATTGGTGGCTGGGAGAGAAACAAAACAAGGTTAGAAGGAGGGATCTTGACATGTCAGTGTGCCTGTCTTTGGGGTGTCTTTTTCTGGGCCCCAACAGAAGCATGGTTTTGAACAAATACAAGATGGACAATGTGGATGATTTAGTTTCTAATCAGAATAACTATGATACAGTAAGGCTCTATCTTAAGTTCTTGGCCCTTGGCATAACTTTGAAATGTCTCTCCAACATGACTGACTGCTCTAGGTCAGAAACACACTCGGACATGTTTGTGTCTTTCCCCAGTGTCAGCATTTATTGAGTACCAATAAGCTACTTTGCATTTGTTGGCTGCAATTTGCCAAATAGTCCAGATTTCCCTTGATAGATGGCTGGGGCAAACATAAGTTCTCTTATCCCAAGCTTATCTCTCTGACCACACATAAAATATCATATAGTAAATTTCTCTGTTTATATACATGTGTATGTTACAGAATGGCTGCAAGGAGTGAAAGCAGGTGCAGCAGAGTTCAAGATTAGAGAGAGAGAGATACAAAGAAAGAGAGCTACAGAGAGAGATACAAAGAAAGAGAGAGCTACAGAGAAAGAGAGCTACAGAGAGAGCT